>JAQGCH010003718.1:0-10112 GCA_034699485.1 Nanhermannia elegantula | reverse complement strand
ACTTATAAATAGGGATATAAAACTGTCAAAATATAGGAGAAATTAATTAAAATTTTTTGTGACAATTTTGTTTTCCTAAAGAGGAATTACAATTTAGTGAGTGCTTCAGTTCTAATAATGAGATAAAATAATGGGATGGGCTATAAGTTTAAGAACACAACAGAAACAATATTAATTAAATTTAATAATTTATTTTTGAACATTAGGTACAATTTTGTTTAATATTACAATTTTTTTATTCTAAATTAAAATATTAGAGTAAATTATTTTAAAAATCTTTTAAAAAGTATAATACAACACATGTTTTTTATAAGTTTATAAGCCATGGATGTAATAAAGATATATTAAATCCAATTAAAATACCAATTATTACAGTGAGAGATGACATCATTCCAGCAGTTGATGCATATTCTGAATCAACACAAAGCGGACAATACATCAAACATAAACTCGATAAATATCCAGAACTTAATGACATGAAAATAGCTATAATTATATAAATCCAATCATTTTTTATGAATACAGGCCATAGTCTTTCATAAGGATTATAATTACAGAATAGAAAAAATGGTATAAATAATAGTCTTATTATTGAATATATAATCAAATAATTAGGTCCGGGTTTACAAAACTTTTGTGCTAATAAATTACCTAAAGATTGAAAGGCATTGAAAAGTAAGAAACAAAATACTGCAGCAAAATATTTATCACTAATTATATTATTCAATGGCTTAATGTTTGCTTGAAGTGAAGGAAATATAGAGAACGTAACCGAATATATAATAATTATATTCAATAATTGGACCCAAATTTGCTTAAATACAAACACATATCGATTCCAACCAAACAATTCTGGCTCTTTTTTGTCCGATTGTTTTGATTTTGTTATTACTGACATTTGATATCTCTGTTCAGTTAAACTCCTGTATATTCCTGTTATACTCAAATCAATTTCTGTACTTTTCTTCTCTTTTTCCATATAATAAATATAAAAACCCTGTAATAGTTATGACATTAAAACAAATGCTTATTAATAACAAAAAAACTTTTAAAAACTTACATTTCGTTTAATTAATAACTCGTTAACGAAACATAAAAATAGATAGAAAAGAGCGAAAGACAAGAAATAAAAGGCAACTTCTTGAGGATCGGGTGCGATAGCTATCGAAAGTATCATAAATAAGGCAGCAATAGATCCGCTTACACTGAAGCCAATAGTCACTGCATTCGTATATTTCTTCGGAAGTTTAGCTGCAATGCCATAAAGAGATCCTTGAAATATACCGTTCGCTATATTTATAAGAATTGCCGACAGAATAGTTATCCAAAAGAACAATTGAGGCCATTCGGACGAATCAATTATAGCCAAACCGATTGTTAATATGAAAATGGCTCCTTGAAACACTTGTGTCGACCAAATATTTGTTGACAATGATTCATATCTATAGAGTGTCTTATAAGTTAGTATACATTTATGTACGTATTATTTGGGCTGTGCTTTGCATAGTAAATAAAATACTCTTTAGGTTTACTTCAGTTTTATTAAATACTTGAATATAAATACTCTGTATGATTATTATGAACTCAAAAACAGTTTGAATATTAAAAATGACAGAACTAAGCCATTGTTCAAATGAAGAAAGAGTTATAACTAGTGTTGATTCAGTTTTGAGAACTGAAACATCATTAGATACTTTTGGATTTAAGATTTATCAATAAATAGCAAATATTTGAAATATATTAAAAATTTTTAATATATTTTAATAAACCGAATGCCTAATTTATTTAAGCAATGCACGCACTTTAATAATACAAAATCTACATTAATGTATACCACTTATCAATCATACTATATGTAGAAAATAATTCATAACTACAGTATTATATTAAGAAAAATTCAAATTTCTATTCTTACTCTTACTCAGAATTTAAGAATATGTTCGCGATATCAGCATTGATGAACATATTCCATGATATGAGAGCTCCGATTCCATGAAGAAACAGAACTATATAAACGATATTATATCTGAAAATAAAATAAAATTATAATTTCTAATCTGACCCAAAGATTTATACCATACTTATCGTTGGGCTCCATAGACTTGAACATTTAAACTTTTATTACTAAAGAGCACAAACATGCGTTTTAAATTTATGATACCATTTAATAAACAATTATTAAAACTATGTACTATTCATTTAAGTTATTTCAGTCTTACAAATAGTGAACACGTGTAAAAGCAATGTTAATTGGAGTGATTAGTGTTGTCAAGAAAGTTAAAGTGAAACAAGTTATTGGAACGATTACAAAAATTTAGGTCAATGGTGAAAACTGCTTAAAAACTTGATTAAAAAATGAAGAGTTTTTACGTTTAGACAATTTTAAACCTAATCAATTTGAATTAGATTCACTTTTTATTTTGTTCACAATTTAATTTTATATTATATTTGAAGCAAATTTTGCATTTACAATACACTACAGTTACTCGTATTGAGTCACTTAGATTTTTCACTAAATTATTCTTATTTAAAGTGCAATACAGATGAAATTTTTTTTGATGAGATTTGAGAAAATATGAGAATTCATCTGATTTTAGTTTGAGGTGCAAAACACTGATTGATGTTTCTTGTAAATCACTTTCACTTATATATATTTAAGTATTTCTTCCTTTGTTTGTGTCACAGACATAGCTTACAGACATAGCTTACAGACATATGCTTTAGTGCTCACCTTAACCGGACTTTAAATACTAAAGTAACAATCATACAAAAAAATTAATTAATTTCATGCAAAACTGGTTTTATGTTACACTTTTAAAGAATTTTTTTCTACGATAATAAAATTTATTCACAACTGGTTAATAAATTTCGTTGAAATTATATTTTTGAGAAATATTTAATTAGTAAAAAAGTCACATAACTTTAACATTATTAAGTTTATATGCTTACATTTATTTAAGACACAATTTTCTGTATAACTCTTTAAATCTTAATTTTATTAATTACAACAAAAGCTTTTACACAATGAAAAACCACTTTAATTAGCTAATTAAGAGAGATCCAACTCTGGGGGTAATAGAAACCTTATAATTGGGGAGGAAAGTAGGTATCAACAATTGTATTTTGAGGAGCAAAAAGTAGGAAACAAAATCGGATATTTTATTATATGTATTCTTAAAAATCTGAGGGGTAGGGTTAAAAATTCATCAGTTTTCTGAGACATGACATTAATTATGAGATAAAATTATCAAAAGATGAGTTAAGAAATATTACATTTTTTAATGGAATGAATTCTACAAGTTCTCAGAGTTTATACAATTTTGAAAAGCAATTTAATTTTATTGCACTCAACGATATTATAAGAGGCGAAGATATGAACAACACATTTAAGATTTGCGCTAATTTAAGACTTAATAAATCAATCATTTGCTTAACAACACCTCATAATTATGAAAACATTTTAAAAAATCAAATTCTACTCTCAGACTATTTAAATATAATGGACTTAAGTTTTCCTAAAATTTCTTGCCTTATAAACAAGCAAAACAATTGTACAGATATTAGTGGTTTAATCACAAGCCGTTCAAATGAAGAGAATTGTTATACATTTATGAGTAAATTGAATAATGATTATAAACAAAATTTAACTATAAATCAATTAGAATTTCGAAAGGATTATAATGAATATATGTCTGTTTATATCCATGATTCTAATGAATTGCCATCTTATCCCTCCAGCAAATTAAGTTCAGTTAATTTAATAGTTTCGAGAATAAACTATGAAAAAATAGCTTTCAAACGACTGCCCTCTCCTTATGAATCCAATTGTCAGTATTATAACGAAACCATTAGATCTCAAGCCCAATGTTTAAACGATGTCAGGGAAAAGCGTTACTTAAGAATAAATGTTTGCCTAAAAATAATCAATTTTTTACTTATGTTATTAAAAACAGAAACTATAGTAGATATAGACAGAGAATATATAATGATATGAAAATCTTTAATGATAGTGATATATTTGAAAATTGTCGTAAATCTTGTTTCGAAGATATATATAATGCCTGGACTTCTTATATATATGAATACAAAAATCCGATATTGACAAATGGCAAAAGTTATATATCATTCATATATAGCCCATATCTAGGCTTTACAAGGTTTTTAATCAATTTCGGTGGTCTATTAGGTCTATGGCATGGAATTTCAATAAAAGGTTTTATAAGTCCTTTCATAAAAATATTAAAGAATTGTTGTGAAAACTCTCAAATCAGAACATTAACTACAAATTCAAATAAATTAAGCGTTTATTTTAAGGTAAGTTATTTTTTAAGTCTTACAAATTTAATTTTGATTTTATTCAGATCTAAAAATTTTCCGTATATTTTAGAAACAACTTTTATATTACAAAAACTTTTATCTGTTCATATTATCAGTTTTATTGGTTATCCAATCCATTAGAATAACAATTAAGTATTTAAGCTACAACTCAATTGTTAAAATGGAATTAATTGACCCATATTTTGATGAAATATCAATTCCCAGTTTTGCTATAAGTTTGGATCCAATGAACACTTTATTACAAACACATGAAAGTCGTCATATTTTAAACAGAATTTACAGTCCAGTTATTAATCAGTCAAATAAAGAATTGCATATAATTACTTGCAAATTAACAAGTAATCGCAATTATGAAAATTGCGATAGAAATTCAAATTACATATTAGAAGTTCGGTTGAGATCGAGGGCTGAGAAGAATTTTATTGAAACAAATTCTAAAAATTCATTTGAAAATCTTATGCTTTTAAAATACTTAGAAGATAAACAATTGATTTATTCTTTTTTTCTCAAGAATCTCAATCAATAAATAATAAATTTGATATGAAATTAAAGAATTTACCAAAAACTCGAGTAAAAGAAAGAAATTTTGTTAAAATTTTAATAAATATAACGAATGAAAATTTGCAATCAGATCATAATTTAATTTTGAATAAAATGTTTGCACAACAAGTAAAATATTCTCTCAATTTTAATCAAGAATTTTTTGTCCATAAAAGTCTTTTAAATTCTTGGAATTTCCGTTCAAATCCAGTTGTAGTCGTTATAATGGTATCAAAACTCACTTCAATTCATTATCTCATAATCATTGTGTCCGACAGTGTATTAGATCCCATTGTGAGAAACTGTTAGGCTGTTCATGTTTTCTACTGTCAAATCGTACCAATCAATTAGATTTTGGATTTAATAGTTTAGACGTTTGTTCACAAGAATTAATCGATGCTTTTGAGAAAAAATTTAATAATTTATGCGATAATTTATGTCCAATTGATTGTAATAATATTGAATATTACACTATTTATAAAGATTTAGATTATCATAAATCTTATGGGAAAAGACTTATTGCAGTTGACATGAGTTGGGGCCAAAATAAACCATTTATTAATAATAAAGAGAGACCTGAAATCACATTTAATGATTGCTTTTATTATATCGGAGGTCTATTTGGAATGTGGTTTGGAATTAGTGCTAATCAGTTATTTACTTATTTTATTAATAGATACTCATTTGTTTCCTATTACTTAATAGATATTCTTATGTGTTTATTAAGTTTATTAAGAAGTATTTTAAACAAAATAGGAATGAAAGTCATGAGAATAGAAAATAAATTATAATTATTGATAGGGCTTTATAAGCTGTATCACTAATTCTGACTTTTATTTTGTAATTCTGTAAATATTTTGTCATTAGTATATTGTTTATGCAACAATTTCATAATCACATTACGAGCATAATAGAGGTACGAATATGACCTTTTATTTTATACCTAGTTTAGTCTAAACAATACATAAAAACAATTATATTTTGAGATCAACATTATTTCATTTCTTTATTCTATTATAAAATTTTGATAATTAATATCAAATCAAAATTTAAATTAAACTTTTATTATGTTTACTTATATTATAATAATTACTTACACGAGGTTTAAATCGATGAAATGTAAAAATAATAAGTAATTATGTTGACGCAGTTTAAGCTATCAATAAATTGATTCACTTTATAATCTTATACAAAGTTAATAAATGAGCGCAAGTATTCACTTAAATAGAGTAATGAGCAAAGCCCGTAAGAGCAACCCCTCAAAAGGATGCCAACATGAATTATATATCATTGAAAAGATCTAGGCGAGTACTACAACATTTCCTCTTGGACCAACTTGAGTATTGGAATGCAGTGCAATAAAAATCACACATATATAATACAAATTTTGTCAAACACATTTTTAAAATATTTAGCTCTCAAGCAGATAGATTTTAGCACATTTTGTATACATTTAATTATAATTTATTTTAGTTTCAAAACTTTTAAATATTATATACAATTTCATTTTCTGTTTCCTTTCTAACTTCACTTTATGTCATTTCATTTAAACACTTTAAAGCATATCTTCCTAATCAATTTAACTTCTAATAATTCATTTAATATATTCTAATTTATTTTTAATATTAAATTTTTAAAGAATACCAACATTCAATTACCAAAAACAAAACCGGAAATTATATATACAACTTATACCAATTTAAAAAAATTAAATTAGGGTTTAAATTAAATAAAAAATTCGTTAATATTTTAATGTTTTAATAGAACAAGGCACAATAAATAAATAGGAATCTAATTTATAACTCTTGTTGCGTAACATTTGTGTAAGTTTTGTTAGATTTTGAGTAACTAAGCTTTGAGTAAAATAATGAGTCAAAATTGGATGTTGCGATTGTTTCTATTAAACTTCAAACATTTCTAAATTAGTTCTCAAACCCTTATGAACCCTCATCTATTCCTGGAGGATGTATAATGATAAGGGAATAAGTTTTTTGGGAGCAGCTGTACAGGTCCGGAATCATTAAGTCCCCCCTACTTTTGACACCTGAAATAATACTTACAAATCATGGAAGTTCTATGCTTTATAAATATAAGGTATGTGATTTTTAAGGTAGCATTTCCTCAATTGAAACATAGATTCGAAGGATGTTTAACTGTTGCCATGAGAATTTTATGTTTAAGGACGTCTACATGTATGGTATAATAACGAGAAAATCTGGGTTATATGTAGTGTTGGTTCCGTTCCAAGTTTTTTCAATCCGTTCCGTTCCTATTCCGTTTTTTGTGTAATTTTAATAACGTTCCAGTTCCCATTTCCGGAACGGAATCAACACTAGTTATAAGTTATAAATAATAAGCCAAATTCCAAAAAACATAAGGAACAAAAGTTATAATTTTCACAAATAATTAAAATAAGTTAGAAAAGTGTATAAATTTATTAAACAGTTTTTATTAAGCTATAGAATGATGAGAACATTGTTATATTTATTATTTACGTGTAAGTAGGAAATAAATATAAAATTAAAAACATTTTACTATTTATTAAATTTTTAGGTTTTATTGGACTCAGTTCTGCTTTTCTTAAGATAAGCAAAGATTTAGAAGAGTTGGACAATCTGTTGGCAAACACTGTAATAATAGGAGATCCGAGACTTATGAGACCATTGAATGAAACAACTTTGGAATCAGAAGTTTGTGGGTATGGCTCATAAATAAATGTTTACAAGTTTTCTAATAAATTGACTTCATTAACAATCAATGGTTTTAAAGATTTAGTAAATAGCTTTGTTATTTATAGTTATGTCTGTTATCGTTTAAAATAGTTTATTTAATTTGATTGAAATACGTTTTGCTAATTAGTATTTTAATAAGAAATAGCTTAATATTAAAAATTAAAAGGTATTAGTAAGTTATTAATAACTCACAAATATTTGCTTTTATACCATATGTTCATATGTGAAACCCGATTCTTATATATAACAGTTAAGTTACATTAACACAACATTTTCCATACCGTATTAGCACTGCATTTAACGAGATCTTAACTTTGCCTGGAATTAGAGTGAGGTTTTACATGATTGACCCCGTGTCCGCACCGGCTAATGATACCGGCAATTTTTCGAAAACGTTGCGAATGTGGCACATCGCTGTCAAATATGTGCAGTGTTCGATACTTAAACTCACCATCTTCAATCTTGAGTCGTGCACATTCCCACTGTGCTCTCTTGATTTATAACATTTATACTAAAATATAGTTAAATACAATATCTGAATATCAAACTTCTTCATTATTATTGATTCCAATTACCTTTTTTCGTTTCTCATACACAATTAAATTTCTTACGTTTCTTTTCGTTTGCAACTTTTTGCTTTATGACACATCAATATTTATATTTCTGTGAACTGATTCGTTCGCTCTAAATCAGATCATTTTCAAACAGATATGATGGAGAACTGAATTTTATTTTTTTGGTGTGAGTGCTTTCATTGTTGAGAGAGTCAGATTCATATTTTCACATAAGGGTCTAATAGGCACTTTTGATCTTTAACAACATAAATAAACAAGTGAACTTTTTTAATTATTTTTATTTACAACTTGAAATTAGCAATTTTTACAAAATGCCATAACACTAGTGTTTCAGGCGCTTTACAGCTTCCCTTCATCAGTGGCAGTGGATTATTACTAACTAAGAATTAGTATAGCTTAGTTTATGGTATTTTGTAAAAAATTGCTAAATTCAAGTTGTGAATAAATATAATTAAAAATTTCACATAATTTCTTAATTGTTAAATGTAAAATCTATAAATAAACAAATTCCTATTTGTGATCAATTTTAACAAAATAGCATTACATTTTGCAAGCTATTTTTCAATAGATTTCCCCTTTGTCCAGAGTTAGAGTGAGATTTTCACAGGGAAAACAGTGTCGGTAGGGGCCCACTGCCGACTTTTAACAACTTTAAGCCGTTATACTGTATACAAAGCAAATCTTTATTTCTGATTTCGTTTTTGTTTTATAAAAATGAATCCCCTAAACGACTGGTTTCTTCAGAGGTATACTAGTTTTTAAGTAAAACTTTTATTAAACATTACTTTTATATTTGACTTTGGAAATTAAAATTTAACAACTGAGCTCAAAATTTCCATTATAGTAAATAGTCTTTTCAGTTGTCGGAGTTAAATATAATAAAAATATTTATCTGTGTAAAAAAAGTAAAGACGCTATTATCGAAATTAAAAGTAAGATATATAATGATTATTATCTAAATTATTGATAAACAATAATTGTATTTTTAACAACTATGAGCTCATATAATTGATGCACATTTCGCAAAACTTTGTTCTTAAAACTCACTCAACAATTATGATTTTTATTCACTGTTAGTAAATATAAAGAAAATACGACCGAAATTCTGAAACTCATTGACAAGAATTTTGCTAAAAGTAAAATCATTCAAATTGCAGCCACACTTCTAACTAATGAAAGATTACGTACTATTGGTATTTACTGTCGTGACTCAGAAAGCAGAGCAGAGCTCTTAAAAAATATGAATGTTATTCAAACGAAAAAACGTGAACTCATAGCTATTCGAGACTTTGCTGTCAACGTATTTGCACTTATGGCTCAACCCAATCAAACATCATTTGATTTAAGCCAATATTGTTGGTGAGCAATAAATTTAACTATTCATATAAATTAATACACTGAGTAAATATATATGTAATCATACCCTTTGAAACCATATATACTTTCTACACTTTTACAATTATACTGAATTAAAAGATTTAAGTGTAGCATCATAAATTATTTAACTATATTTATAAATTATTACTTTTATAGTATTGCAGATAAAGTAAAGAGACAAATGGTTTCTGTTTTACCGACATTCGAATCAAAACTTTTTCTCGAAAATTTTTTCAAGGAGTGGACAAGAGTCGGGAGCGAATATATCATGAAATTTGTCCCTAAATTACCTGAAAGATGTGATATCAAAACTGATTTAAATGTGACCGCAGAATGGAAGACAAAATCTATCCAATTGGGAGGTTTTCTTGCAATTAATAATCTAATTAAACAGTAAATGTTATATATAATTAAGCAGTCGGACGGAAAATTTGCTTTTGTCAAGTTCATCGGTTTTTAGTATTTTTATTGAATCCTTTAATTTGACTCGTTTTTCATATCTAGAGAACGTTTCAGAATATCATTCAATGGTATGATTAATAAAGTTTTC
>JAQGCH010003717.1:0-10113 GCA_034699485.1 Nanhermannia elegantula | reverse complement strand
CTGCAGCTGCGATTCACTACTCCTTAAAAACTTTTCTAATCTATTAATTGACTCAAAACTATAAAATTAAGTTTAAATCAAATCATTTATTTAAGAAATAGTAATAAAAAAGAAATAAAATTCATTTTTAAAAAGTAATTTTCAAGGATTTCATTAGTTTTTGCTTTGATTCAAACTTTTTTTACTCTACGAAAAGTACTGATAACAAAATTGGATTTAAATCAGAGATAATAAGCACTTAATATAGTGATTAACGAACAAAATTATATATATTTGTTATCCCATACATAATATATATTATATTCATATCCAATGACCAGAATCTGAAGGCATTTTCTGTATGAGAAACTCTTATAAACTTATAAACACTTACTTTAAGTGTAAAACATTTTAATAAAAATAGATTTTATTTAAAAAATAGATTCACAAAAATGTGAAATACTTTCGACCCATTTGTTAATTATATTTAACCGCAAACTGATTAAAACTCACCATTAATTAAAATTTAGAAAAGAATTGATTGATTTGAGTGAATGTTAATGAAAAAAATACGCAATTTTTAGCTTCAATTAAATGAATGACTTTATTCTTCATTTTATTTCATGGTTTAGTCGAGAATTTGAAGTTTGAGTTCATTAATGTATAGCTTATGACACTTATAACTATATTTATATTTCACTTGAATGCCATTCAAAACAATTGTTATGATTTTGTATCAATTGTTTTATGTAATAATAGTAATAATTAATAATAATTATAATAATAATACAATAATAATAATTATAGTTAATAAGTCCTGAAAAAAGTTTGAATTTTTATAGTTATCACAGTTATCGCACTTATGTATTGTACACTAAATTTGTTTTTTATTTCTCTTAATTAGTTATTAACTGTTGTGTCGCAAACATTGAATCCTAATTATCATTAAATATTAGATTTTCTATCAGTTTAATTACTTTATTATCTCTAATACTCATTGAAAATAATTCACTGTTTTGTCATTCGATAAGATTTTGAAAACTTTTGCAAAAAAGGGTTAAGATTTTCGTTAAAGACTTGTTTCCTATTTTCTGCACAACAGATAAGTTTTTATAAATAAATTAAATTTAAAAAAAAGCTCAAAATCTGAAACAAAATGTTTTTACTCACAAATAATTTATGTGTTTGTAAATCAACTGTTTTTTATATAAATAAAATATTTTGAAATCAGTTTTTGTTTCAAATTAAAAAAGAGAAAAATTGATTATTGATTCCTAAATAGTAGTGTTTGTATTGTCGATGAGTTTAAAACAAAAAACAATTACAAAAATCTCATTTAATAGTCTTTTTCTTAAAAATAAGAAGAACTCAATTGAATACACAGTTCCGAAAGGGATGATCACAGCGCCGGTTATATAATTTATTTGACCACAAGTTTCTTCATTTAAATAGGAATTACTTTGCGATTAATATAACAGCCATTTCTCGAGCATTTAGTCTTCAGTTCTCTTCTCATAACTAAATCAGATGTAAAACAATAACTTTTCATGTGTTGAGTCGATTACGATGTCATTCAACTGATGTTTAATTACATTTCCAAACTTCTGATTCACTTTTTTAGAGAAAATTTTGTTTAATTTTCAACAAAAAAACTTTATTTACTATTTAATTATCCATTTAAATGATAATAATTAGTAATAATCGCGTAATAAGTTTCTCTTAAAATCAAAACTCATTTTCTATTGTCTTTTAATTTAATTGAGTTTATGTTTTGTTTTAATTTAATTTTAAAAGTTGTTTCACTTTTTTAACGTTCACTTTCATAATGATTTATCCGAAGAAGTGGCAGCTCTTCCCTGTTTTGTGTTTGGCCTCAAATATTCGTCATTAGACATCGCGAGCACATCAATGCGATCCTCTTTTCGGTATTGAAGACACCGCCGAATGAATTGCTGTGAATAACAAACAAAATAAAAGCATTTGATTAAAATACAGGAAATATTTTTCTAAACCAATGATTGGAAAAAAACTAACTTTTGCCTCAGGACTGACTGTTGGCTTTGTTGCGAATTCTACATCAGTTGCTTTTAAAATAGTATTTTCTTCTAAAATAGTGGCCTGTGATTGGTTGTGTCCGAATGGCTGTTTAGGTTGTAATTAAAAGATAATTAGTTATAATTTTATTTTGAGAAAAAGTGAAAGTATTCTTACTTTTTTGCCATAAAGACATTGATAAAAAATAACGCCTACACTCCATACCTATTCATTCAATAATATTAAGTTTTAGTATCAAATTCATTAGAGTTTAATAAAATGTTTAACTTATAAACAGAGCAAACACTTTCATGAGTAAAGTCTTTAAATCAGTTGCAATCCGGAGATAATTTAGGGCTCAATCAGAGGTTAAAAATGAAAAATAGGGGGTTTTCAAACATGTTTATAATAAAGAAAAAACCTAAATATCGTGACCACACATAAAATGTGTGAAATAGTTATGAAAAGCCCCAAAACAAATAAACCTCTTATTTAAAACTTGAAAACCGGTATATCCGATAAAGTCTGTCTCTGTTAACAAGTAATAAAGTCTTTTCAAAGGTTAACTCAATTTCTTAAATAAATATTAATTTAATTTTATAATTATTATAACAATAAAGTAGAAGACTCACATCTACTTTGGATGAAATTTTTGGTGGATTTTTGCCGACAACAAAACATTCCGGCGGTAAATACCAGTAAGTGCCGGCGCCCTGTGATGTCAAATCCATTCCGTGATCGGGTGAATAGTTCTCGTCATCCATTATTTTACTTAAACCAAAGTCAGTTATCTTAATTTCTCCCGAAACAGTCCCCGAACCCAAAAGTATATTACCTTAAAAATAGATAATAAAAATAGGGTTAAAAACAAAGCATTAATCGAATAGTGAGTTACTGTCGATAAAGTAAAATACTTCTCGTCTATACTTTTGATCTTAAATAATAAGACAATTGATGATATAATTTAGTAAACAATAAATAGCGAAAATACTAACTCTATAAGAATATAACAGATAGAGAAAAGAGTTAATGTGATTAATACCAGGTTTAAGATCGTAATGAATGATCGGAGGTTTGATTTCGTTGAGATACTTGAGCGCATGCACGACTTGCATGATTATAGATCTCGCTTCGCGTTCAGGAATGGATTTATGCTGTTTTAGGTAAAAATCGAGATCATGTCCGTCACAGTATTCTAATACTGTGCAGAAAGAGTTGGCGTCAATTTCAAACACATCGTACAGTCGCACCACTCGGGGGTGATCTAATTGTTTGTGTATATTATACTCTCTGAGCGCGTGTTTTATGTAATTAGCTTTTTTATCGTCCTTCCAGTCCTTATTCAATTGATGTATTTTACACGCAACGTATCGCTGGTCTTTCAAATCAAACGCTTTGTGCACTTCAGAAAAGCCACCTAAAGGTCAATCCATATGTTAATTGGTTTTGAGTACGAGTTTCAAAATAAATAAGTTATAAAAGTAATCAAAAGTTAAGACATGATTGAAAAGTAATTTAATAACTTCTCTGTTAATAAAGATTAACAAATAAAGAGACAGTTAATGAATGGATACAAAACTGCATACCCTTTCCCAACAAAATTAACAAAAGGTATCTGTCGTTAAGCGTTGGATGATTATTAAACCGCGACTGGTCTTCATTATGAATGCGTTTTAATTCCCTAATATGTAAATTTCGTTCTCTCTCTAATTTTTCTAATTCTAACTGCAAATCGGTGTCCTCTTTCTTAAGCGCCTGCGACCGGAGCTTTAGGATCTCGTCCTGTTCGTAGTACTCGTACCAGTTCAGGTCTTTGGGTGACTCAGGCTTTAAAAAGTCTCCATTTGATAGAGATGTGGATGCATTGGTAGATACAGATGATAGCGGACTACAGGATACGACACCCGGTATTGTTATTGCGGACACTAATGTCTGATTAATTGAACCGCCGTTTCCTGATTTTGATTTACTGGTCGAAAGTGAGGGTCGTTTTTTGCCCAATAATTTTCTTTGGCGTTCAATCTCTTCTCGCGCGGCAGCGATTTGTTCCTGTTTTCTGATTAGTTCAGTAAACGCGTGTCCGTCCACCCAATTCTCAACAAATGAGGCACCTGTTCATTAAGTAGCAATTTAAATATTTCATTAGTTTTCAGGGAATACTTTAGAATAAGAGAAGAAATTGAAAATTAAAAAGAGATTTTGCGATAACGTTTTCGAGTTATAATTTGTTTTTCTCTCTCTTTCTCTTTCTATTGCATTCCAGACATGCTCTCAGTTATGAATCGTTTTTCTGAAAAATAAATCTCATATTTGTCTAAAAGTAGACCTTAAGAAAAGCAAATTATTAATTAATTACATTTGTTTTTATAGTTAAGTTTTGAGTTAAAAATATGATAAATTGTTTTTATATAAAATAAAAATTTTATACTAAAGATTCAACTAATCTTACGGTTCATGTTTAACATTAATATTGGTATTTAATACTAATATTAATAGCAATTAAAAAGTTTAAATTTTAAAATATTGAACCTTAAGATTCAAAATTGAATCCAAAACTAGACTCAAATTTAAGGCTTTAAAAAACTGATTGATATGCAAAACAAAAGCCAAAAACTGATTACATAATTAGCAAACACTCTAAAGATTGAAAACCCTAACCAATAGCCAAAAAAGTGTATAAAACTGCAAAAACTTAACTAAAAAAAGGACAGAAGAAAAGGTATTTAAAAAAAATAATAATAAAAATAAATGAATTGTTAATTACTTTTAATACCTTGTCGTTGTGTAACAAACTGTCCTAATCTTAATCTATTTTGCATACACTTTTGTCGGGCGGCCTTCTTTTCCATCGCACTCTTCTCGATGAGCAACTGTTTGGTGACATCAATGCATTTGTTTAACTGTTCCTTTTGTTTGTCGATCAGCTTTTGCTGCGCTTGGAGTTGACGCTTGAGTTCGTCGCCCGAACGGCACAATTCGTCAATTTTGGTGTCACGAGTTTCTAAATCGTGCGCCGATTTCACCTCAATATCACGCAATGATTTCACGGAGAGCTCCGTTTGTACTGCTTTCGAAACAGAGCCGTAATTGGAATAAATGGTTGATGAGAGTGATGAACAGCTTTGCTGTTGAATTTTAGTGGAATTGCCCACTGATTGGGACCTCTGCGGGGGTGGCGGTGCCATCAGTGATAACTCTGTTGGTGGCAGTGGTGCTCCCGTCGGTGGTGAGCCTAATGTGGTCAGTGGCTGGTGATTACCGCTCGGTGACGGCGGATACATATAGAAGCCATGCGTGGCTGTCGGCGATTTGGTGCCGGCCGAGTGGTAACGACTAGGACTTGAGTGGCTTTGATGCTAAACATTAATACATTTATTAGATTTCAATTTAGTTTAATATTTGTATTCAATTTTTCGTTAAAGTTCGAGCTTTTGATCACATTTTTTATGCAGAGTTTATATTTAGGTCTTTAGGTTTTGTGTCTATCATTAGACCAAACACTTAACGAAAAACGAAAAGAGAAATTTAATTCAAATGAATTATACCTTAAAATATTCATTAATTTTCTTATTTCCTTCATTTCTCATTTGTTTTGCAGCTGTCAGTCAAATAAAAATTATATAAATATTTGAGAATATTATTTATAAATATTAAGTAAAAATTATGTCTTAAATAAGTATATCTTTAGATAACTCGCATAAAAACCTAAACTACTCTTAAAACTGAAAACAATTGAGCAAAAACTTTAACTCAAATTGAGTTAAAGTGAAAAAAATAGACATAAATCTGAATGAGATCTGAATAAAAGCCTAAAACTCTAAATCCTAAACATATATACCTATTATTATATAAAACTAATCATAAACTACATTATAAATAAATAATAATAACAATTAGGCGTTTGTCTGTCTTCAGGAGTGGTGACATCTTTTTTCCTCCTTTTTCTGTCAATTTGTGCCGAACCAGACTTCTTCTCAGGCGTGATATCACCCAAATCTTTATCGCTATTATGACTACCGGCAGAAGTGGTGGACAGGTTTGAATCGCAATTATGATTAGGCGTATGACCTGATGATGACTGAGAACCGCCACTGTTATTACCGATCATTGAAATCATTTGCGGCGACGCCGAAGACGACAAATGATTCAATGACAACGAGTTTGAATTCGATTGTATGACAGGAACTGATTGACCGAATATTATCTGTTAAAGAGATTCAATTCAGAGGTTAATTAACGTCTCATTAAAGTTATGCTTAAATAAGTTTTTTGTTTCGTTATTTATTTCATAACCTTTTTATGGATTTTTAGCGAAACTTTTTTCCATTGAAATCATATGTTATTTAAAAAACTGATATATTTTTTTGCTTTTTTTAGATGTCAACCATTTTTTGTCTATTATTACTATTATTTGTATGAATTTTTTTAAGTCACTATTTGTTTAGCATTAAAGTTAAGTCAATATGTAATCTGTTTTTTGAGCTAAAAATGTATTGATTAAGAAAAATGTGACCAAAAATACTAAACTAAATGCACAACAAAAATGGCAAATCATAACAGGCTCTCAATAATGACATACAATGTAAACAACAAAACACAATACAGTTATTAAAAGGACTAAAATAAAGCCACAAATTAGGCCCTAATTTGCAGCTATTAAAGGGACATCTGATTCATTAATTTCAAGGTTAAATTTGGTCCCATTTTAGGTGACTAAAAAAAATGCAAACTGAGTACAAAAAGTGGCTTAAAATCCATAATTGAAACGGATGAACAAAAATTAGACGACAAAATGAAACCTTATATACAACACAATACATACCCTTTGATTGCCGGTAAATCTCGCCTCCAATAGTTCCTGTTTTCTTGGATCTAATGACGGATGTTGTGGTAAATTATCCATTATATTGGCATATATTACAGACGACAACATCAATAATGTCCTGTTTTTAATTTGCCCCTCAATTCACTGAAAAGTAAATAATTACGTTAATTAATTATTATTCAAATAATACCAATAATTACGTTAATTAATAGTTATTTAAATAGTACTCAACAATAGGGACTATTGTTTTCAATGTTAGCACAAATTGATCTGATTTTTGAGATATAAGTTACAAAAATGTGCTTTTTGTGTGTATTTAAAGGTTGGCAATAAATAACGTGATGTAAAAGAGTTGAAAAACTTTTTTTTTAATTTTGTTTTAACTCTTAATTTATTAAAATCTTATTTAAGTTAATAAATAAATATTTAAATAATGTTTGGCAATAGGTTTCTGTTTTATGCAGTGTTTGCAAAAGAGATCCTTTTTGAATAACAAATCAATAATTAAATAATTGTTTTTTCTGAAACCTATTTTGTGTCTCTCGACTACATATCCATACCATTAATGGTATTTATATTATTGGATAGTTTTTATGTGTCATTCAATGTTAGATTTTTTGCACTCTCTCTACTGGTCTTTTACTTTACAGTACATTTTATTTTGTACTACACTTTAAGTAAAGCGTTGAGTCTTTGACATTACACTAACATTACGTATATTACCAGAAACTTATTTTTGAATAAAATTATTTCCTTTTTTTAATTTTAATACTCTATCACATAAAAAGCTTATTATAAAGAATAATGTATTTAACAAATATTGAAAGTTATAGAAATTTTTATTCTCATCATTAAAATTGTTAATAAATCAATACTAAAAACATTACAAGTAATGTATAAAAAGTTAGGGAAATATTTTTAATGACTATTAATATTTAGTGCATTTATTGATATAAATTAATCATTAGTTTTAGGGATAATTATCTAATTGAGAGAAATTTCTGTTAAATTGTTTAGTAATAAGTTATGATAAGACAATCGGACCCGTAAGCAAATTATTAATTAAACAGGTCTTAAAACCCCCGAAACTTGTTTGAGACCTAACGCAAACTCTAAATTTAAGCCAAATTTATAGATAAACTGCATTTTGGAGTTAAACCTGTAATCACTAGATTTTATAGTAAGCTTAAGAGTCAATAAAACTCTTTATTCCACACAAGAATAGCAGTATTTTTACCTAATTTTTCGTGCATTTCATTTAATTCATTCTGAGTTTTATATGCGTTGAAAACACATCTAAATAAGTCATTTGAGACATATATATATAAATTGCCTATAATTGCCTTTTTTAGGTTAAGGACTATTTTGCCTAAAAATTACTTTTTATGCATATTTCATGTCTTTCTATCGCATTTTGCATAAAAAAGTTATTTTCTATAACAAGAATTCTGAGAAATTGTATAATCAATTGTTGACACCCTTTTATTTTCTCAAATTTCAAATTCTGGTCCTTTCGACCCAAAGATCAGCACATTTATTGTCCATTTTCTTAAAAGTTATTTTATTTTCATTGCAATCTAGTTATGAATAAACTCTTGTATTTTTGTCATTATTTTATGTTTTAAGCAGTATTTAAATAATTAGTTTATTTAATTTAGACTTTAAGATACAATTAGGGCCTATTTTACCGCATTTTAGACACTAACCAATATTGAAAAGTACTATTTTTCGAATATCAATAAATGTTTATAATTATTGAATAACTATTTAAATATTCATTAATCATATTAATTCTGACCAAAATATAATTTTAAAAATCTTATACAAAAAAACACTAATAAAACTGTTATTCAACTTAAATAACTGATGTCAACCATTAGTTTAGTAATTAATTGAAAAAATTATCTCTAAACCAAAACCAGAAGAATTTCTAGAAATACCTTAAATTGAAATAAATTTTTTTTTACAAAATTTATTAACAAAGTTCAAGTTTCTCATTATAATTAAACTTAAAGCTACGCTATGATTAAATTGTAGCTTACAATTAATCAATAATCTTAAGACTTATTATGAATAATTAAAGTAAAGTGAAAAGTGTTTAAACTATCGATTTTGGGGATTAATTTTGATTAATTGTCAAATATTTAATTTAAAGTTTGAAAAAGCACTTTGCAAGCCAGTAATTTGTTTGCACAATATTTGTAGGTTTTCCGGTTTCAAACCCGGTCTCATTCTGGTTTGATTAAACTCAATTTAAAATTTTACTTGGCTATAGCTTTAAATTGATATTTAAACAGAGATTAACGAGACTTAGTTAGAGCCTTAAATCAGGTCCTCATAAACCAGAAACAATGGATATGGGCGAGGGTTTTATTAAATTGTTTATCAAATATATTTCATTTGATTGTAAACCAAATTTATTGAACATATAATGTATTATTTGAAAGCAAAACATATGTAATATTGATTATAAATTTTTCGCAATAATAAAAAGATATAAATATTGAATGTTATAAAAATGGCTTATACATTAATATTCTAAATTTCCTATTATTTCATTCTAATCAACACTCAAAGAGAGAAAGAGAGACAGACAGAGACAGTGAGAGTGAGAGACAGAGAGATAGAGACAGAGAGAGAGACAGAGAGAGACAGAGAAAGAGAAAGGCAGAGACATAGAGAGAGACATAGAGAGAGACAGAGAGAGAAAGACAGAGAGAGAAAGACAGAGAGAGAAAGACAGAGAGAGAAAGACAGAGAGAGAGAGAGAAAGACAGAGACATAGAGAGAGACTAAGAGAGACACACATACATACATACATACACTGACGGATGGACAGAGAATAATACAGACAGACAAAGACAGAGAAATAGCTCTCTCTAGACCATACTCTTTCTACTTTACAAAAAATATTTATAATAGCTCTTTACCTTTAAATGAAACAAAATGAAGACTTGTAATGCTTGTAATGCTCTCTGAGACACAAAAAGCTCTGACTTTGACTTGAACAAGAAAAGTGGCGATTTTGTCAATAATGATAATAAAAAATAGGAACTATTGGAGCTACCAATTTCACTAGCGAACGAACTTCCATTTTAATCCAGCTCAATATGAGAAAATATGGCAACTTCATTAATTAAGCATTAATTTAGACATTATGTGATACTATTATCTAAAAAATTGGAAAAATATATATTCAAATGATAATTGTCTCTCATTTAATAGGAATTCATATTCAACAGTCATTTTGTGAGTAAGTTTGAGAGAGAACTCGT
>JAQGCH010003716.1:0-10115 GCA_034699485.1 Nanhermannia elegantula | reverse complement strand
TTCAGTGATTTAATGTGTAGAATGGCATTGAAACCAATGCACAGCTCGTTAGATATGGTAAGAGTATTAGAATAAAAACCGCACTTTTATATAATATCATTTTCTATATGCATAACAGGTTTAAACTTTGTTCAAAACAAGAAGAAAAAGTGCAATTAATTAAGAATTTTAAAACTTTAATTGCTTTGACAAATATTTGCTTTTCTTTAAGTCTTAAGACTTTCCATAAAAAGTGTGGAAATTTTATTTAAAATATCAGTATTTTTCGTTAATTAGTTAAAATTCATTTTTTCATGCTATCAGAGTTATTGAGAGGATTATTGCGATCAGAGTTTTGATCATTTTGTGTTTAAGTACACTGTTTGCACTTTTTTTAGGTGATATATAAAAATCTTACAGAAAATTTTTCAAAATCTTAATCTTATTAGTATTTTAATCTAATTGGATATTTAGTAGTAAAAAATGTTGGCATTGATTTAGAAAAACTTTCCATTGGAGGGCATCTTAAGTATAGGAGTTTTCTAGAGGTTCTCTTGAGGGACATTTCCGGGATTAAGACTCAGCTAATTATTATGTGTTATCAATCATTATTAAACTAAAATTAAACCACATATAAAAAGTGTGGTGAATATAATTATTTGTAATGTTGTCAAAAATTAAACTATAGATTATTGTAAAAGTTAAATAACTTGTTGATTAGAAATTTTGTTTATTTTAGAAAATATGTAATCGAAAAGAGATCAAAAAATAAATATATTCAGACTTTTTAAATAGTTATTTATAGTTCTGGAGAATTCTCAAGGGATTTGTCAAAATTGAAGTCAAACCTCAATATTTGCGCAAATATTAGACTGAAAAAGAACTGACTTATAAATTATGTAATTTCTCTCTTTGTATAAAGTTTTAAAACTCGTCTATGAAGTGAAAAATGAACTCAAAAGTCCAAAAATGCATTATTTTTCAACTCAATAACAGACACATAAAGACAACAATATTTAACAGTAACAGACACATAAATTATAGAGTGGATGACCGAGAGATATGATTAACACATGATATTTATTTTGGAAAAATATTTTTATTTATTTTTTAACTTTCGAATCCTTGTAAACAGACATCGAGAATGTCTTGAATTTCTCCGTCACTTCTGCACATATGTAAACATAATTAACTGAATATATAAATATAGCAAATCATATAAAATAAAATTATCGTTTTCTAAGCAGAAATATTTCTGATTTGTTGAATCAAACATTATATCTTTAAGTCTTATAAAAAAAATTCTATTTGTTTTTATTTTATCAAAATTATTATGTGTGTGAAGTTTAACAGTAAATTATTTCTCAGAATCATTAAAATTTTTCATTTTCTTTCCATATTCTGTATTAATTTCAGATAAAAAGATTCAGATGTTTGTATTTTTACTACAATCTCAGCCTTAATTTAACCCAAATATGCTGTAAATGATGAATACGTTAGCACTGGCAGTAATATTCAAGCTTAAAGTTATTATTCTCTCATTTTTTAACACTCAGGCTCGCTTATAGGTCAGCACAATCGTATTCAGTTTCACAGAATATTCCATAAATTAAAAATAAATTTTTTTAATCAAAATTAAAGTATTCATCATTTTATGCAAAATTATAATAATTCTTAAACAAACTTTCATTAGATAAGCGAACATCTCACTAAAAAATAAAAATTCTAATTAAAAGAATCCCGAATTACTAGTATCCTGTTCTCAATCTGGTCAAAAACCTGTACTTCAAACACAATTTAAATTCAACAAATAGGCATAAATTCAAATTTAAATCCAAGTGAAGTTTTAGTCACTTATGTTCTAATACAGTAAATATATTTAATAAATACTTTTAGAAAATTAGTTATAGAATGCAATAAAACAACTTTAATAGTAATACTTATGGTATTTTATATATTTGAAAAAATTATTCAAAAATAGGATTAATTAATTACAAATTATTTTAATCTGTTCTCAAATTATTGATATTTAGTAAATGAACTCAAACTGAATAATTTTTTCTAAACTAATCGGTTTAAGCAACCAATTAAAAGTCAATCAATAATTTTTTACTAAACATATGTTGCTTTAGTACTAATATCATGTCTTTTAGTTAACAAAGTTTTAGTATAGTTGTTAAGATTTGACTTTAAGTGAATTAAAGTCTTAAATCTTACATTTGGTAAAATTGCTTTTTGATAACTTCAATAAAAACAAAGTTAATTGAATTTTTTATTCGTTTGACATCATATTTTGCTGTATTTATTGCATTTATTAAGCATTTACTGACGCACGGGCAGTATCTAATTTATTCATCTCTAGTTAGGCTTAATTTGCATTTAAATTTTATAATTTCCTGAAAGATCTAAGATTTAAAATAGACATCTGACCAAAATTTCTCTTTTAATTACTTTCAAGTTGACGAACAGTTGGAAAGTTTGACAATTTTTTCGATAATTTTACAGTGGATTCGTGTATCCAATCAGATATTCTTTTGAAATCTCTAATTATAGCCATTACTATAGGATTATCTTAAATTAAAAACTTCTTAAAGCTTTCTTTGCACAAAAACTTAACTAAATATGCATTAAAACTAATTTAATTGAAGTACTGGCATATTTTGTGAATATATATTTGTACATTAGTGCTTGTATTCTATATAATATTCTATATAATATTTTATTATCATTAATTAGTATAAATCACAATTTTAATTACAAGTTTACTATTATTATTATTGCTTTTCATTGCATTTCTCGTTTTATTATGCAATCTGTATTACAACGAATTTAAAATAAATTGTAAGACAACTTATGTGAATACAATATTTATAGTTTCCAAAAGAAATCCTAAAACTTTTAAAAATAGATTCAAAGAATGGTATTATAGCTGTTTATGGTATCAAACGAAAGCCCAAAATGCAATCAAATAGGATTCTTCTGAAAATTTTTTTATTCTGGAACTCTGTATATATATCTATAAGTTATGAGAACAAGTTTTGAGTTATACCTCAACTGTGATAAATGGGCCGAAGAATTGAAATGCAAAGCATAGAACTAGAAATGCAAAGCTTTTAAATTTTTTATATCATTTGTACTGTACTTTGACATCTGATTCTGGTTTGGGCTCAAGTTTTAATGTTATTATTGCACACTTTCTTTCGTGAGTGTTTTCAATATGTATTTATGCATTTTATAAAGCATTTCTATTAATAGGAGCGAAATTTTTTATTATATTCTAATATATAAGCAGTTATTCTACAGTACTTTACCTAAAATTTATGTGTTTTTCGGAGTTATATTCTTATAACGAATGTCTGCCAAATATAAAGTTGCAGTACTTATGGCACAAAAGCTTTCAATTCTCCCGTAATAATAATTTTATGATAAATAGTTATAATAGTTTTGTTGACTTATCCCATGCAAAAAGTCAATAATCAATGTACAAAGAGTTAAGAACAATAATTGCCAGACCCGTCAGTAAACTTTATAATTTATATTTTCAACATTTAAATAAATGCCTGAGAAATATATAAATTATAAGAGAAATAATTTTCACAAATAACTCACATAACTATTACGATTCAGTAAATCATTATAAAAACTTCACTGAAATCATAAGTTATTTAAATAACAACTCTTTATATACTTAAAAACCGTATTTTTAACTTAATTTTAATATGAAAATAAAATATGAATTGCATTTGAATAAAAGATTTTACCGGTTTGAGTAATTTTTATGATTACTAAAAGATTAATAATTATTATTTATCCTTTCCTTCAAATGTTCTTAGACTCGAAGGTCTCATAAATATTTAATGAAGTTTTCTTGTTTTTTTGTTGAAACATTGTATATGTTGTATGCAATCTCGCTATTCATTTGAAAGCAAGTTTTCTCCATTTATATCTCATATGTATTTACATTAAAACTACACTCACTTTTTCCCTACCAATTCATGCAATTATATTAGATTTTCTTTTTTTGTTGTTTTTAGACTCTGTTATAAAACTAGTGGTCTGTCATAAAGTTGTAGAGATTTCCGGATTTCTTTCAATTCCAGTAGAATTCAAGGCATTCATTGCCTTAAACTTTCTTTACATTCCTTGATCTGAAAATTACATTCAATTTTATTTAACTCTTGGCTAAAATCTAGATTTAGTTTCTATTGCGAGTCCATTAACTTTGATGAACGTTTATTAAAATATATTTTAGGTTTTAAGCAATTAACTCAACCCATTAAACCTTAGGTTTGGATGGAATACTAATTTAGGTTTCAGTTTAATAAGCGTGAGGTATACTTTGATAATACCATTAGTTAAGAAGATAATTAGTAGAAAATATAAAGAATAATCTATTGGACTTATTTTAAGTGGATTTTCTGTCGACCCATAATTATATTGTAAACCAAACCTATAATAGTTCCCAATAATGTAAAATACAATTCACTTACTTATATTGATTGACACTTTCTTTTATATAAGTTCAATGGTTTTTAGAGAATTTTTGAAGATTTAAATTGAAGTTCTAGGAAATCAAATTGAAGAGCATATGTGGGGCGCTATTTGTTTGCGTAAAAATAAGACATTAAACAAGTTAAGTCACGTATGAAAATTGTTACTTTTGATAATAATAATTGATAACATTCAAGGGTAATACTATAGTAGGCGACAACATTTCCATCAATAATACGGAACTGACTTCAATTTAAAAGTTATATATTTTTAAAATAAAAAATGATTGGGTTTCTATCAGCTCAATGAGAATTGAGATAAAATACACCTAATTTTTATAATTCTTATGTAAACATTCTTTATTATAAGCTGGTATTAAATTACTGACAGCATCTCTACAGATATGAAAAATTAAAATTCTAGACATAATTTTCCTTTTCATTTCAATCCTACTTAACGCAGATTAATTATGTTTATATAAATTTCCCAACAATTTCCAGCTATGAATTTTAGTAATAGAGTATTGGGTAAAGATTTTCGCATAATTTTAAAATTAAGTTTTGAATATATAATTAATTAAACATGTCATGAGTTAAAAGTGATCAAAACTGCAGGCCTCACGATTTATACTGTACTGTTTGCAATGTGAAAACATTATGAATTTGTTCATTCTATAAGGTTTTCATTTATTTCATGGATATATAGTTTTTTAGGAGCATTTTTAGATTTTTTTATAAGCATTTATAGATATTTTTGTGTCAAAATTTTATTTAGTGTGGTCTTTATTTTTTATTATGATCCAGACATAAAATAGTCAGTCTATGAGTTAGTGCAGAGCACAGGACCTATAATACTGTATAAGAAATTGGTATCATTTAAAATGTATCAGTTTTAAGTCTTGTGATTTTTAGTATGTCTGGCGATTCTTTGATTAATTCGTGACATAAATCTATATAAACTATGGGGTGGGACACAGATTAATAAATTTATTTTTAATTGAGCTTTCATTACAGGTCTCAGTCATTAATGATTTTTATGGATTGAAAAAATCGCTTCTTTACTCTTATGAATTATTCAGATACTATTTAAACTCAATGAGAATAATTTCAAATCCATCTTAATTATAAAGTACGGCATATTTAAAAAACTTTTTCAAATCAGTGAGAGGCAGGCGGCTCAGCTCGAGGCTCGGAGTTTTTTCTCAGGCTCAAGATTAAGGGTTTTCAGTGAAGCTCAGGCTCACACTGACTGAGCTTATGAGCCTAAAAGCTTTATATGTGGGAAAACAATAAAAGTTCTTAAAGTTATTTTATGTTATATATTAATTGAGATCACACAGCATTTTCATTGTAATATTTTGTAAAACTGTTTTAGTCGCCGACTCTTTGTAAGCAATTTTGGCAGTGTTTTTGACATCTTTATGCCAAATGGTTTGACACCAGAATACTTTCATTGGAATAAATCTTATTTGAAATCAATTCTTTTCATTTAAACCGATATGAGTTTTGAACTCTGTTTATTCAAACCAGCCTTTACTCAAACTCATTTGGGTTTGACTGTAGTGTAGCTAAAATTTTTTTAGACATATACAACAAATTCAAATATAACGTAATTGTGCTGTTGATCAAACCGGCCTAACGATTAAGTAACTTGAGTTCAAAACTAATATCGGTTTAAATCAAAAGAAATGGTCTCAAATAGGATTAATTTGAATAAAAGTATCCTTATGTGAAACTTTTTATCATAAAGATGTTAAAAACTCTGCAAAAATACTGTGTATGATCTCAATTAATATATATGTTTAAAACCAGCAAAAAGTTTGCAAATAATATTTTATGATATAAATAAATAACTTAAATAGCTATCAAATAATTAAATTTAAACCTTGAATAAAATTATAATTACAATATAAGGTCAGGCTCAAGGCTCAGGCTCGCCACCGAGCTTGAAAAGCTCGAGCCTTGTCTAACACTATTTGAAATGACTTCATTCATCATATTTAAGGATATACTGACACTTAAATAAAAGCGAATAAAAGCATTGAAAGTCTTATAGTATTGCAAGTATTACAGCAGATAATAATGACTTTTTAAACATTGTTTCATAAAATAGTTGCAAAAATTTAGTCAAACTTAAGCTGAGTTCATGATCGAGTACTTCCCTCAAATTCTTGCCTCAAGTTTTTAGCTACAAGTTTGTCCTCTCTTTAATAATGTGCTACATATCTAACCTGTCGCAGACTCTTTACTAACGTGTAAGAGATAGAAATGCATTAATAGCTGAGCTCAGTATAGATGAAAATACATGTACTTATGAATTAACTGAAGTAATAACTACTGACTCAACAGACTAACTAAAGAATTAAAATTGAAAATCTAAGGGATGTCTAATCCTCTAATTACACATTGTCTGAACACAATAGTAATAAAATTGAATTATAGATTGTGACCAATTTGTAAAACACCTATTTTGGTTGGGAGTACACAATCATAACTATAGTTCACTTAATTTATTAGTATTTCGGAGGCTTTTGTTATTCGAGTGTAAATTAAATCTGATGTTTGGCTCAATATTTATATTTATAGTTAGTTTTAAGTTATAATTGGATTATACAGTATTGTTGTGCATGACTTTACGATTTATGAAAACTTAGATCTTTTGCAATGTATTATCAAAATATTATTTTTGATGCAAACGTAATAAATAATTAGACGAAACAGTTATTGTTTAGTTAGGCATCAGTTTGAAGAGCTTTGTCAAAAAATAATTTTCAATAAGTTTTGCTGAAAATTTTTTTTAAGTACATTTGTATCAAAACATGTTTTGTGTCAAAAATGAATTAAATGCAGTCTTCATTGTTTGTTATTATTTTAGTCATAAAAATTGTCTATGAGTTAGCGCAGAGTACAAAACCCTATCATATAAACTATAATTTTTTGGCATAAATTACTTTTAATGTATGTCTGGGAATAAGCATTTAAATAAATGGGTGTCTGCTCTGTATATTATTTGCATTTCACATATCAGAGCGGAAACTGTGTAGTTTTTATTTCAATTGCAATATTTGTATTGCTATTCAAGTCTTAAGAAAATATTTTTTGGGATTAATATAGCATTTCATGACTAGCTCTATAGATTCTAAAGCTAAACAAAAGTTGATTTTAAATTATGACAGAATTATGAAAGTCTATTATGACATGATTTTTAAGTTTAAAAATTGACAAAAATTCCAATCAAATATGTTTTAATCGTTTGAATTAAGTCTTCTTTAATATAAAATGATATGAGAACTTATAAAAACATTAAACATTGAGATCAAAGACACAAACTATCAGTTTATGAGTTCAAAGAATTTTAAATTTATTTCTTTTGCATAAAAAAATTAGTTTCAACTGAATGACAAGCATTCATATGTTGTATTTTATGAGTCTTTAATAAATACTAATAATATACATAAGCCTAAGACTAACTTGAGCTCACACTAGCACTTGTACAGTATATATCATCCTATTCTCAAAATGAGAATTAACTTTAAATTTATGATAGCATTGTATTTGAGTGTATTGATGCACATTATCTATCGGCTAAGTTTTAATAATAGACCACTACTTATAATGCTTCTGAGCCCATAAATTAATTATTTTGTTATACATAAAAACATTGCAAATGTATTATCAGTTTTTTTTCATTCAAAAGTTGTAAAATTTTATAAACAATGGGTTCAGGAGTCCGAACAACATTAGCGTGAGTTAGACTTTAACTCACATCTTAGTCTTGCTCTGAAATCATGAAAATTTAAGTTCTTATTCAACTATAGTTATGATTATGTGAATCTCTGATGACATTAACTACCAGTGTATTGAAATGATTTGCATCTTATCTTCTAAAAAGTTAAGGAAATTGATCTCATTATAAGTAAATACAAAAAAATCTCATACATAAAAATTTTTATCGCCAGAGAACACGAATTTGCATTTGGCAATAGTCGTGAATCTTGCAAAAGAGTACTCATAAGAATACTTGAATACTTGTTGCTTATTATGAATACATTATTACTAATCTATGAGACAATGGTTTCTTTGTGTAAAAAATTTTTTTTATTAAGATTTATATTCTTGTGAAAAATCTCCCTAACTATGGATTATTTAATTGCAAAACTTTGAAAACTAATGTTTCGAAACTAATCTATAGACAGAATATAGATATAAGTTATAATTTTGAGGGTTTAAAAAACCTTTGTATTCATTGAATAGACTCAACTATTTATAAATTATATTCATTAATGATTTATATGATATTTATTTATGGTTTAAACAACTCTTAATTTTATCTTATGTTATGTTAAAGTTGTAACAACACATTTAAAGTGAGTTTATCTTTAAAATTAGATTATTTTTGTCTTTATTGAGATTCTTCAATCATTTCTTCTATTAATATATATTATGGACTCTTTGGAAAATAGTTTGTATTACTTTTTCTCAAAATTTTAGAAAATACTAAAAGAGAACCAATAAATTGAATTGAATTTGTAATTTACCTGAAATTTTTGCTTCTCTAATGACTTCAATCAAAACAGTTAACTGTAGTATAAAAGTATTTGATATATAACAGGAAAGCACAACAATTATAGAATAGTTTCCAAATATAGCATTAGTTTTAATAAAATTTGTTTCGATGTTGAGGAATAAATAAATGTAAAACCTGTGGGAATTGTTTACTTGAATGGCTTACACCTGTGAAGACCACTGAATACCTCTTTCATGTCTTTCTAAAAGCTGTAAATTGTATTTAAGTTCTGAAATGTATTTATAAAATCGATTGTTACATATTTTTCAATGTTAATTAACAATATGTTATGATTGACTGTCTATCAATCAATGTGTTTAATAAGTAGTAATATATTATATGTGAAGGTTATATCATTTTTTTAATTATACAGTATTTCATAAAATTAAACCATTTTTTATACTAAATATTGAGCTCAAAACACAACTTTTATTGTTTAAATTCTAGAATCAACTTAAAGCTCAAATTTCAATCAATTTATATGAGTCGAGTCTCAAAACTTTTTTTTTGTTATCATTCTATAGCTTAACGAGAAAATAGGATTCTCTAAAAATGATTAAAGACTTGATTCCACTCTCATTTCGTGTTGACTCAACTTTTTCATCTCTAAAACTAAGACTTAATGCTATTCTTCTCTCAGTTTTAAATAAATAAATAACAAAATCTTTTGAAAAATATTGCATTTTATTATCTATTAATGCATAGCATTACAAAAATAGTAGAAAATTATAAACATTTCAAACTTGTATTGTATATAACGATCAAATATATAAATGGCTTTAATCTAATTCAATAATTTCTACGTTAACTTTCTTCTCATATTTAATATCCCGAGTCTTAGAATTGAAAGTCTTATAATTTTTAGCAAAACTATCATTACTTTTACGATAATTGTTTTCCAACTTAATGCTTCCCAAAACGTTTCCGTTACCACAGAATGGTTTAAACGTTGAATTGAGTTCTTTGTGTTGAGACAGAACTGTTTCATCTGAAGAATTTGCCGATGAAATAGTTCTAATATTAGCCCCAATTTTTGGCATTGTATGGCTTTTAATACTATTTGTAATCGAATTACTGAC
>JAQGCH010003715.1:0-10116 GCA_034699485.1 Nanhermannia elegantula | reverse complement strand
TTCTGACTTCTATTTCATGATTAGTATTAAAGTACAGGAAATTAAAATATAAAAAAACTTAAGACAGTTTATGTAAATATAGTATTTGTTCATTCTTTTTGTATTAATAATGCCTGAACTAAAATCATGGAAATAATTATTTAATATTTTTTCTCATTATTTTGCATCAAATAGCATAACATATTGATAATAACTTTTTATATTAAGATAAAACCAGGATTAGAGATGGGCTCTGGTTCTAAATGAATTTTATTAGAACTAAGATTAGGCTATTATTGAGATAAGTTTTGAAACTTTATATGAAGATGTCTTCTATTGGATTGTCTGAGCGCTAATGTACAAGTATTAAACTTTATTTGAAAACCGTGGTAAGGATCACGTTTGATCACAATCTATGAAAAAATAATGCAATGAATCGATTTCAAGTATTTCACATATTTTTAATGGTATCTCTCACTTCGCTGAATTTCATTTCGCTTAAATATTTTTTTAATTTTTTTACTGATTTGTTACTAAATTTAACTAATTTACTGTACAAATATAAATGACACTTATTAGTTGAATAAAATGTCAATATATGAATCAGTTTTTAGAAGAAGTTCATCTTAATTTAAATAAATTTCTAACTTTTTCATAAACGCTATATCTGTTTATGATAGAAATGTTGGAAAACCCATAGTCTAAGTTTGATTGACAGATAAAGCGATTATAAAAAACTTAGAAAATAATTTAAATCAAGATAAGCTTCTTCCAAAAACTGATTCATATGGATATAAATAATACTCATTTTATATTCAAATATATAAAATAACAAGTGCATAGTTTTTAAAAATGAAAATAATCATACATAATAAAGAAGAAAGGCTCGAAAACTCCGAGCCTGAGCCTGGAATTTGAAATTCTAGGGTCGAACTAACGTGTAAGCTTGAGCCTAAACATTAGATTACTTAACCTGTCGTCTCAAAATTGAATGAATATAACAAATTGTGCGCATTTAGCATTCTCTGAGTTAAAGAATAATATATAAAATATGACATTATCATATTTTTCTGTGAAGTTTTGCATACAGGCTCTTCAGACTCAACAGTCTGAGCCTCACCTTAACCTAAGTCCAGATTCACCTAGTCTGAGTCTAATGAGCATAGGCTCAAAAACTTTAGAGCCTCGACCCATCGCCCAAGGCTAATAATAATAGCCTGGAGCTAGGCTCAGGTTGATTTATGCCGTTTCCCCTAATTTTAATTAATATGTAAATTTATCTTATTAAGTATAAAAATTTATTGCTCTATATTAGTGTACACTCGGTTGCAAAACCTCTGAACACTGTTTTAAGGAATTTTCTTGCACTAAATATTGATGAAATTTTATAAAATAAATTTTGAGTGTGCTACATTTTGGGACCGATCTTTGCATAAATTATTTTGACATTTGGTATTACAATTAAAATGATGACAAGCTCAAATCTTTCTAGAAAAATTCATAGATATTTCAATAAATCTGATGAATGGAGTTGATAGTAGACAAATAATTATTCGACACATATATTCTTGTTTGTTTCAAAAATGTCCCGTTCAAAAGTTATAGGACTCTAAACTTGAAAATTTCAGAAATTCATTTGAGTCTAGCCATCCAACCCCTCAACATAGGGTTTTCAAATTTTAATCTTCTCAGATTTTCCATAAATCTTATAGTTTTTATTCTAATTAACAAAATATATTTTTCATATTAAAAAATTAATATTAGTTTACATTATATTAGATTTTATTACTATTTATATCAAAGAGTTTTCCTATGGAAGAATATATTTTGTTAATTAGTATAAAAACTATCAAATTAATGCAAAATGAGAGAAGATATTTGAAAAAGCTTTCATTTGGTACCAATTTCAAAGCCATACTTTTGCCTGTATTTATTTACTCTCATTTTTTGGTTTTGTTTTCACGGCTTTCACTTTAATTATTAAATATGATTAAAATTAAAAATAAATCTCGAGTAACTTAAGCCATTTGATAAGCTCACAAGTCATTATACTCGCCTTAAATTGAAGTCACTTCAAAAGTGACTCAGTCTGCTCTCATACAGGCAGAGATCTGATTACATCGGTTGGATTGAGGATAAGATTTTCTAAATGTAATATTTATGACATGATATACCTGTACAAACTTTTAATTAACTGCGACATTTGTGAACCTTTTTTCGTAATTTTCCTTAATAGCAAAATATATATTTACTATAATTGCCATAAACGTTAGAATCTTATTTCCAAAGAAGATCGTTGGCTATTATACTTGTATAATACATACGTTAGTTTTAAAATGAGATTTGTTGTATTAATGAGACTTAAGTTAAATTGTACTGTTTTATATTGAAATGAGTTGTAAACATGTTAATTTTGGCTTATATTTAAACAAATCTCTTCTCTTTTCTGTTGGTATCTTTGACAACTTAAACTACAATATATAACCATACATATACCGCTATTTCTTTATAAAATACCTTATTATAGAATTCGAAAGAAATAAAAACTCTTTATGATCTGAATAAACATGTAAGGAGTAAATCTGCTTTAGGAAAAAGATTCAACACAATAAAAATTGAGATTTATTTATACATAATAAAGCTCTTTCCTATTTGGCCAAAACAAGGCCTTTCTATGAAGAGGTCAAAAACTTTGATAGAAATTCTTCTTCAGCAAAGTGTTGATAATATTCTCTGTTTATTAAAAAAAATGAATTTAAATAATAACATATTATTTATGCGCTGATGAATATTTAAATTAAAAGTAGGCGTTTAGTGACAAAGTAATGCAAAACGCAAATAAATAAAACATAAACTTATAAAATAACAAACACTATACAAATATTAGTACATGTAAGGTATGAATGCGTATGAATGTGTTAATACATACTTTAGAAAATATTAGAAAAATTTTCTCATTTTTCCATTTTATGAAACTCTCGAATCAAAAAATAATTGGCATTTTATTTATAGAATCGTTGCATTAGGTATAAGTTGAGTGAAAGCCCATTACAGAATGCATTTGACACTACAGTAAAATAATAATGCAGTGCATCTATTCGTGTCAACGCAGCATCACTTCATTCCCAATAATGTTTTCGCGTCACAGCTTATTATATTATACCATTAGTTCATGGATTTTCTGTTCAACTAGTGTTTCGTCTCAACATTAAGAGCAATAAGTTTTGGTTTGCTGTCAAAAATTAAATATTAATTAAATTAATATAATTTGTTGTAATTAAGATGTCTTCAACTGATAGACCAAGATTTAGATCATCTACTATTGGTTCAATTCAAACCTTAACACATGCTTTAAGAGAATCACTTCGCTTAAGAAGAATAAGAAAACAAAAGCGTCGTAACAATGAGGCAAATAATCAACAAATGAGAAGAAGAAGTAAATCAGTTGGAAATGAATATATTGAAGATGAGATAAGCGAAGTATGTAATCATTTACCAGTTAATTCATGTTTGCATAATATATCTTTCAGGTGTGAAATAACATCACATTTGAAAGAATTTTTATAGTTTTATTTCAAAAATTACTTGACTTATTAAAACATATAACATAAAAACTCATACAATTATATTTTGAAAATATTTATCGTCTAAAAGATAAATATCGGTATAATTTAAGGATTAATATTAGATTTTTTGGGTGAAGTCGACATAATATTTCTACAGTACTGAATCATTGATTAATTGATAAAAAACAAGTAAATAATTCAATAAAGTTATTTTGAAAAACTAGAAAATCAATAGTATCTCAAGATATTTCAATACTAGTTCAATCATTGATTTATTTATTTATGAAATTCAGTTATTTTTATTATATAATGTTAATAGAGATGGTTAAAAAATAATAAATCTCAGAAAATTGCATTTTAAATGCTCTTAGCTAGATATTATTAAAAAGTGATGTCAGTTGTCCGTCCGTTTGTGCGTCTGTAAGTCTGTAATAATGTAATAAATAAATTACACGAAAATGTGTTTCGGGGTTTTTATAAAAATTTTTAAAAAGTTAAATTCACTGCAAAGGCTATAACTATGCATTTTAATTATAGTTTTACTAAAATTTAAATGAATTTATTATCAATGAATGTTAGTGAAGAGTAGGGTTGGAAAAGTAAACAAAAAAAGTATAAGTGGGTACATAGCATTAGCTTAAGATGTATGAGCTTGAGCTTAAGCTATAGATATCAATGCTCTTAATATCAATGTAAGGTAGAGTAGATCCAAAATTTTCAATAACTGACTATAAATTAAAATATAAACATTACTAAAAATAATAAAAAAGATCACAAATAATGTTAATAATAATATACTGCATTCAATTTATTTCATATATAATTGGGCTGAAAGTTATTGCCAATAACTTATTGCTTTATATTACATACAAGTACTTTATAATACCTGTATATTTGGGTGAAAAAGAGAAACATTTCCTCTCGTTGACACCTATTTGTTAATATTTCAGTTATAAATTTATTTAAGTTAAACGAAGCAACTGGTAGCGCTAGTATTCTATTAAAAGAATAGCTTATCGAAAATTTTTAATGAGAAGCATTTGTAATATTTTGCATACAATAATTACTGTTTTAATGAGGAAAACAGTGACTAAATATTTTAAAAGTCCACTTAATTAGTTGTTATACGAAAATATATCAATACAATTGTCACTTACATTTGCAATTTTAGTTTGAAAATAAATTTAAAAATTTAAGATTTCAGATATAGATTGTTATTACAGTATAACTTACTACCAGTATCACTTAGTAGATTAACTTAGTATAAATCTATTCATTGTTTATACGTTTGATCCAACACAAATGTAAAGCCATTTAATTACTTAAATACAACTGGAATATGGCGACGAATATAAAAATTTCCCTTTAGTTTATATCCCATTTTGCGAAAAAAGATATCTCACTCGCCAATGATACAGTTATTAACTCATAAGTTGATATATCATTGAAAAGTAAGATATCTTGTTTAATAAAATGTGGTATAAACTAAGAATCAATTTTTGTAAGGTGAATTTTTTATATTCATCTACATATGCCTTCATTGAATTAATATTGTATGTAATGTATTGTAAGTATAGATCAGCAGGTTAGGGTTTCGGGGGAGACGTGCACGAACCTCGAACCTGAACCCGAACCTCTGTAAAAAATTTGAACCTCGAACCCGAACCTCTTTCAAAATTTAGAACCCGAACCCGAACCCGAACCCGAACCCGAACCCGAACCTGAACCTGAAGTTCGAGGTTCGGATTCGGGTTCTAGAGGTTAAGAGGTTTATTTTGCTCATCAGTAATTGTAAGTAAGTGTCTTACAATTATTGAGGACTAAAGGTGTAAAGTTTTCAAATTGAAGTTCAAATTGAAGTTATTAACTTTACTTTACTAACCTAGTTAGATCGTTTACTAACTCAGCAGGTCAACCTTAAGATTAGCTCTTTAACCGCTGTCAAACTCAAAGTTAAAGCTATACATTTGAATGAAGGTTAAGCTAAAGAGTCAAAATATTTTAGCTTTGACTCACAAATGAAACACATGCAATAATCTTTTGAATTAAGGAAATTTTCTACATAATACGTAATTTCATAAATAAAAAGCAGAATAGATTGATAAATGCACAGTTTAAAAACTATTTTTATTATAGAAATGGGTTCAATTTTTCAAAAAATAATATAATATGATTGTATTTATTTTGATTAAAAACGTTTTCGTTTTCAACGTTTTGGAGGGAGAATGGCTTTGACTTCGAAGAGTCATGATTTCAAACCCCAGGCGAGTGCTGTTTTTTCTGCGATATGTTGGCCATATATTCACTGTTTTATAATAACCCTATGGCCCGAAGTGTTCGCCCACGCTGACACGGCGTTATCCCTGTAAAAATCTCTGGTTTTCAACATGGGCTTCAGTGAGATATTCTCTCATTAGGGAGTTGGTGAATGAAAACGTTTTACGAGTTTTTTTATTTTGATTGTATTGAAAAATACAGCATCAGAGTCAAAAAGGTCAAAGTCAAAGCTAAGGCTTGACAGACACAGTCAAAACTAAAAGTCAAGCTTTAGCTTAGCTTTTTAGCTTTTTTTGTAATTTACATCATTAATATATTAGATTGTTTCACCGGATTAGGAGGATTTGAATTGCATATAACTTTTTTTTATTAATAAACTTATGTTAACACATAAATTATATAATATAATACATCAAATTAAAAATAAAAATGAATTTTTTAACATTTAATAGATTTCGAGTAAAAAGAAATACATTAGCCTTCAGAGCGCAGTCTAAAAATAGTAAATGCTCATTAGGAATAATACAATTTAATCCTTTTGAAGACTCTGTTTTCAGAAATCTTTAAAATAAACGTTTTCAGACTATTTAAGGATTATAAATATAAATCCTTATAAATATTTAAGGATTTGAGTGTTTGTAGCATCAAAGTGATAAAAATTCCAAATTTAACAAAAATCGTTATTTTTTAGCTTTAATTTGATGTAAAATTTGTGATAAAACTAATAAAAAAGTTATATACAATTGAAATGGTCTAGATTCGGTGAAACACCCTTTACACATATATTTATACAATACAGTAAAAGTATTTGCAAAAATTAAACAGTTTTTAAGTTACAGCTAAAAAAATATGGTTTTTAAAGGTCAATATCTGACCTCTTTGAACTTATAGGCAGCCAAAAGTATCATACAATAATGTATCAATAGATTTAAAATATTAACCCAAATCCATATTTGTCTATAGAAAGTTTCATACAATACTATGTATTTATATGTATTTTTGCGACACTGTTGTTAATGCAATGCTTATACTTTAAAATATACTGTTTTTTGACATACTGTATATATTAGATAGGAATCAGTGCAGTGGTCGCCAGTGATATCGGGCCGAGATATGATATAAACACCAAAAAAAGTCATGTAAAGTCGATATTACATCAAAGAAGACAATCTAAGTCTGCAGATGACGTTGAATTGGCAGAAATTAAGAAACAATTAGATGGCGACAAATCGAAAGCAGACAAAATGTCATCAAAAAAATTATCAGCAAATTCTAAAAATGGTCAGCACAGACGCAGATCAAAAGATGATCACGACTTACCCAAAGAGACGTCAACTAAAGATTCTAATTATTATGTGAGTGAACAGAAAGGCTTTCGTAAACGGTTCGGTCGCTTATTTGGCTCATTAAGAATGAAACACCAAACTCACTCTCATTTACAACCAGAAACACCATCGCCTTCAACTGCATCTTCGCCATCAACTGATTGTGATGATAAAGGAAATAAAAACAAATTAACTCAAGAAAAGGAGAAAATTGACGATGAAATCAAAAAGTGTGACCAAATAGTTTCAAATTAAAATAAGGTATTTATCATGCGTTAAATACATAATCAAACTATATTTTCAAACAGTTAGTTAACGTATAATAGAAATGTGCATTCTATTTTAGCAATAGTTTTCACAATTTAACCTTGTTGCCTTTATCTTTAACATTTAGTGGCGGCTAAAGCTAAATGCTAAAGAGTTTACACTGAGCTAAAGCTACAACTTCAAATATATTATCATCTTAGGTTTCACTTTTTAATCAATTAGAATTTATTTTGAAAACTTGTAAAATTATTATCTAAATTGTTTGTTTTAAATAAAATGAGGAACAGTAACTGCGAGTATTAATTGTAACCTGAATAGCTTAGTTGTGCCTTTTTATTTATTAATATTTAGGCTAAAAGGCTAAAGTTAAAAGCTAACAAAGCTTTTAGCTTTTTAAGTCTTTTTAATTAAAACTAATTAGCATTAAGCACAATTCCACTTGGTTCAAAATTAGTGGGCGCTCGACGAGCTACGAGCGTCAAATCAGCAAATTTAATAAAATGTAAGGTTTTTTCCGCAAAATTAGTTTATTTTAAGAAAATGTGCGATAAGTGGGTGTGATTTTATGTTTATTTAAAAAAGACAAATCATAAAATAGCTAATCTTCTTAGTATATTAAAAAAATGTTATAAATATACTGTATTTTAAGATTAAAAATCGTTTACAAAGATTAAACGCTCGGAACTCGCGCTCATACTAAGGTGTTGAGCATCACTTGCATTAAGGTTGAAGTCTAGTACCAATATTCAATTTTAAAATTTCAACCCAAAATTTTGGCGGGAAAGCATTGTCCGATCTTTTTGATGTAAAGTATTATTTTGAAGGGCTCATTGAGACTTTCATTATGGTGAAAGAATTTTGATCCTAGCTATTACCGTTCAAAAGTTGCCATAGCGCGGTTTTTAATCAATAGCGCCGAAGTGGCGCCACCTATGATCCTGGGGTCACCGGCTAAATGTTTAACTTTAACATACTACAAGATAGTATGGACAGCTATCCTCTAATTTCTTGAAAAATTTTCTCTTAGTTAATTTCCTCCCTCCTTTACATGCAATATACTAGTTGAACAGTCCCAGTCGAACCAGTTTGCCAGTTGAACCAGAGCCTTGATTAATTTTCTAAAATTGTTTTTCTGACATTCTTATCTCATATTAATATTCTTTTAATTTTTTTGCAATTTCAGATTCTTCTCCATCTTCTAAAATTAGGTGAGTTTTAGAACTAAAACATTCTGATAATTTCCTGAAAGATAATTAGTGTTTTGGAATTATTATGAAAACGGTATTACATTGATATTGTGTGACGTCTTTTGGTCTCTTCTTTGCCAAAATATAGAAATTTAGAAAATCTTCAAAAAAAGTAAACAAATACATCCAAGCATTTAACAAATAACATGATATCAACCGAGCAATGTTTGAAAATATCGCAGTTATACCGTTTTCATGACATATTTGAAGTATGTTTCATAAACATTAAATAAATACTGTACAGTAACTTTACAGGTATATGACATAACAATAATTACTAACATTGATTTAATAATTGTTTTAAGTAAATTCTAATTGTACAGCATTAAACGGAAAGCTTTACTTTTGTGCAAAAATGATATTACAGTATGTTTTCACATGAAACGTATAACTGTTTAAATATTAATCTTATATCAGTAATTTATCAAACTTACAATCAAATTACAAGTTAGGCATTTGTATTCCTAAAAAGAAAAGTTTCTTACATAACAACAGGAAACTGAATATACAAATCAGAGATTATTCAAAATTGAGGTATCAATGGGTTAGCGATGCATAAATACTCGTTACTATCCAAAGATACTTTTTTATGTAGGTTTACTTTATATGAATATACATATGATTCGAAATCATTTTAAAATGAACTCAACATAACTTATTAATAATTACACATTAATGCGATATATGCTTTATATGCGATTCAAAGAGAGACTTTATATTAAATATAGTCATCAATTTGAGTATGAAGTTGATTAAAATAAACACAACATATTACAATACAGTAGCTTAATTACTAGTTGGTATCTGGTTGGTATTTTTGAAACAATCAGAGAATAATAAGTTTTTTTATTTATAATTCATTTGATAAAAATGTCGTAAAAGATATTAAAAAATTTAAAACTACTTTTAAGATTCGATTCACTTTTGTTAAGATAGCATTTAATATCTATCACTTTATGCTGTGCATTAATAATTGATTAAAGTGATGAACATAAGCATAAATGTGCACTGTATGTACTGTATGTTCCCTATGAACAGGTTAGATTTTCTGAAACTCAAAAAAGCTTGCTTCAATATTTTTTAATGTAAAAAAATACGTCTTGGGCCCCATTAGAGTTGAATTAATTTTGTTGTTAAAAATCATTTTTAATCAGTTTTTAAATTAGTTTTAATTTATGCTCCAATATAACCAATAATAAGCAAACTGTTGTTTTCTATGCTATTTTTCAAATGAAAAATTGTTAACAAAATTTACTCTAATTTTTTTTCGGAAAATTTGTCTTTGAAAACAAAAGTGTTTGTCCCCGTGATATCTGCAGAACTTTAGAACCTGTTCCACAAAGGCTTGTCCATGTACTGTATGTTCTTAATATTGAGTGATCCTAAAAAACAATGACATCCGCATAATGCTAATAAACAAAAGCAAGTATAACAGTATATTACAAGAGATGGCTG
>JAQGCH010003714.1:0-10119 GCA_034699485.1 Nanhermannia elegantula | reverse complement strand
GATAGAGACGTATTTAATGGCAGACCCATAAAAACACAGACAAAAACAAGTGCTCGAAAAGCAAACGAATTGATAGTAAAACGAATTTGAAAAATTAAATGATTAGATAAAAAATAGTTGAAAATGTTTGAAGAAGAGGACCAATTGGGTGACGAAGACAGCATAGAGATCACCTCAGACGTATGGCAAGAGGCATGTTGGATTGTCATCAGCTCCTACTTCGACGAGAAGGGGTTAGTCAGACAGCAGTTGGACTCTTTCGATGAGTTCATACAAATGTCAGTTCAGAGGATTGTTGAGGACTCGTCTGCTATTGACCTACAGGTGAGTTATCGGCACCACATTCACCACATTCTCTATTACTATAACTAATCCATACGACATGTGTCCAACAGGCAGAGGCGCAGCACACGAGTGGTGAAGTGGAAAACCCGCCGCGATATGTGTTAAAGTTCGAACAGATCTACTTATCAAAGCCGACCCATTGGGAAAAAGACGGAGCGCCCACTCCTATGATGCCAAACGAGGCCAGACTAAGGAATCTGACATATTCTGCGCCTCTTTATGTGGATATCACCAAAACCATTATTAGGGACGGAGAGGAACCCATTGAGACTCAACACCAAAAGACATTTATCGGCAAAATACCAATTATGTTGAGATCGACTTATTGTTTGTTAAGTGGTCTCACAGACAGAGATCTCACTGAACTCAATGAGTGTCCTTTAGATCCCGGCGGATATTTCATTATCAATGGCTCCGAAAAAGTACTCATAGCTCAGGAAAAGATGGCAACGAATACTGTTTATGTGTTTTCATTAAAAGACTCCAAATATGTATATAAAGCAGAGTGTCGTTCATGTATTGAACATTCTTCGCGACCAACCAGTACTCTATGGGTTAATATGCTTTCGAGAGGAGCACAGGGAGGGAAGAAGACTGCTATCGGACAGAGAATTATTGCTATAATTCCTTATATTAAACAAGAAATTCCGATAATGATTGTGTTCAGAGCTCTTGGGTTTGTGGCGGACAGAGATATACTCGAACACATCATATATGACTTCGAAGATCCAGAAATGATGGAAATGGTTAAGCCGTCATTAGATGAAGCTTTTGTCGTTCAGGAACAGAACGTTGCGCTTAATTTCATTGGAATCCGTGGCGCGCGTCCGGGCGTTACCAAAGAGAAGAGAATTAAATACGCGCGAGAAATATTGCAAAAGGAAATGTTGCCTCACGTGGGCGTCAGTGACTTCTGCGAAACCAAGAAGGCTTACTATTTAGGATATATGGTTCACAGACTCCTTTTGGCCGCTCTCGGGAGGAGAGAACTTGACGATCGCGATCACTATGGAAACAAGCGGTTAGATCTGGCCGGACCTCTACTCGCATACCTCTTTAGAGGACTTTTTCGAAATCTTACAAAAGAGGTTCGAATGTATGCGCAAAAGTTTATCGATCGCGGAAAGGATTTTCAGTTAGAATTAGCGATAAAGACACGCATCATATCAGACGGTTTACGGTATTCATTAGCGACCGGCAATTGGGGCGATCAGAAGAAAGCACATCAGGCGAGAGCAGGTGTTTCACAAGTGTTGAATAGACTGACATACGCTTCAACTCTATCTCATTTACGACGTGTAAACTCTCCCATTGGAAGGGATGGAAAGCTGGCAAAACCGCGTCAATTGCATAATACACTTTGGGGTATGATTTGTCCCGCAGAGACTCCTGAGGGTCATGCCGTGGGACTTGTCAAGAATTTGGCGCTTATGGCATACATTTCGGTCGGTTCTCAGCCGTCACCTATTCTTGAGTTTTTGGAGGAGTGGTCGATGGAAAACCTGGAAGAGATCGCACCGTCCGCTATATCAGAAGCAACCAAAATATTTGTAAACGGCTGTTGGGTTGGTATTCATCGAGAACCAGATTTATTAATGAATACCTTAAGAAAACTGAGGCGACAAATGGATATCATTGTGTCTGAAGTATCAATGGTTCGAGACATCAGAGATCGGGAAATTCGTATTTATACCGACGCCGGAAGAATATGTCGTCCATTACTGATTGTTGAGAATCAGAAACTATTGCTGAAGAAACGTCACATAGAAATGCTTAAAGAAAGAGAGTATAACAGTTACAGTTGGCATGATTTGGTCGCTTCAGGTGTTGTCGAATATATCGATACTCTCGAAGAAGAGACTGTTATGATAGCGATGACTCCGGACGACTTGCAAGACAATGATATGGCTTACTGTACAACTTATACGCATTGCGAAATCCACCCCTCAATGATTTTAGGCGTTTGCGCTTCTATTATACCCTTTCCAGATCACAACCAATCGCCGCGTAATACCTATCAGTCAGCTATGGGTAAGCAAGCAATGGGTGTCTATATAACCAATTTTCACGTGCGAATGGACACTTTGGCGCATGTTCTCTATTATCCACAAAAGCCTTTAGTCACCACTCGAGCCATGGAATACTTACGTTTCAGAGAACTTCCGGCAGGCATTAACTCAATCGTAGCGATCATGTCGTACACCGGCTATAATCAAGAGGATTCAGTCATTTTAAACGCTTCTGCTATTGATCGCGGATTTTTCAGATCTGTATTTTATAGATCTTATAAAGACTCTGAGCAGAAGCGTCTGGGAGATCAAGAAGAACAGTTCGAAAAGCCTACTCGTGATACCTGTCAGGGAATGCGTAACGCTATTTATGACAAACTAGAAGATGACGGCATTATAGCGCCCGGTACTCGAGTTTCTGGTGATGACGTCATCATTGGTAAGACATCATTACTTCCTGAAACTGAAGACGAACTCGAAGGCACGAGCAAGAGGTTCACCAAACGAGACGCCAGTACTTTCTTGAGAAATAGTGAAACAGGAATTGTTGATCAGGTTATGATCACTATTAATAATGAAGGCTATAAGTTCTGTAAGATTAGAGTACGTTCTGTTCGTATTCCACAAATTGGCGACAAATTTGCTTCAAGACATGGACAGAAAGGCACGTGTGGTATCACTTATAGGTATTGCATTTGACCTTTCACTTTAATGTCATTTGAAAGCTAATTAAATTTGTAAACTTTAGACAGGAAGACATGCCATTCACCTGTGAAGGCATAACGCCTGACATTATAATTAATCCACACGCCATACCTTCACGTATGACAATCGGTCACTTGATTGAGTGTCTTCAGGGAAAAGTGTCTGCAAATAAAGGAGAAATCGGTGACGCGACGCCTTTTAACGATACAGTCAATGTACAGAAAATATCTGATTTATTACACGTAAGCATTTTCTCATTTGTTTCATTATTTGGTCAATATTTTAGCGCAATATTTAATGCTTAATAGGAATATAATTATCAACTTCGAGGCTATGAAGTTATGTATAACGCGCACACAGGACGCAAAGTGAGCGCTCAGATATTCATTGGTCCGACTTATTATCAACGATTGAAACATATGGTCGACGATAAGATTCACTCCCGAGCCAGAGGTCCCGTTCAGATATTGGTTCGACAGCCCATGGAAGGTCGCGCTCGTGACGGAGGTCTTCGATTCGGTGAAATGGAACGCGATTGTCAAATATCACACGGCGCCGCACAATTCCTAAGGGAACGGCTTTTTGAAGTTTCTGATCCATATCGGGTTCACATTTGCAACTTATGTGGTCTCATATGTATCGCTAATTTACGTAATAATACATTTGAATGTAAGGGTTGTCGTAATAAAACACAAATATCTCAAGTGAGAGTTCCATACGCTTGTAAATTATTATTTCAAGAACTCATGTCTATGTCAATCGCTCCCAGAATTATTGTTAACCCATAAATCATTTTGTAATTACTTTGCATTTATTTGGAATTAAATTCAATTATGATTTTAGATTTCTATCAAACATTTCACTACTTTTACTAAATGTTCGCCAACTCAAAAATTTATTGTATCTTTAATTACATTCACAAATAAATTACTGTTTTTGGAGATAAATGAATATATAGTTAAACTTATTCTACAATAACTTGTTTTTGATTGTTTCATAAGTTCTGAGAAAAGTGAGCTTTGCTTTACTCTAAAGACTTATACTGTGTTTTTACTTGTGAAGTAAGTAGAAGAGCGCTCGGCGTAAGTATTTTACAGAAGTATTGCAAATAAACGCCTTTTGCCGCAAAACTAAAAAATTTTCAATGTTTTGATATAATAGTGATTTACTGTGATTTGAAGTAAAAGAGTGTTTGCGGAAAGTAAGTAAAGTATAGAAAGTAATCTGAATAGAAAGTAAACATAGCTTTCTTATGTTGAACTTCATACTGATACTACTGTAGCAGTTTATCAGTAATGATTCAATATTTAAAAACAAACAAACACCACTATAACAGAATCAACATATTTAAACTTGAATTCTAGTTAAACAGAAACACATATCTGATAATTGAAGCGCTATATGAACGCAAACTCTCTTTTGAGATAAGAAACTAGTCATGAGCTATATATGAAAAATATATTTATACTTCACTTGAGCTCTAAAGAAAGTTGTTATTAATAAAGTTCACAAATCAATAACTACTGAATTGATGGCCACTTCGCCAGAAGAGTACGACTATTCCTCAGCAAAATACAAACTGGTCTTATTGGGCGAGCAGGGAGTGGGTAAGACATCGATTGTAAACAGATTTGTTTACGATAAATATAATAATAAATATGAAGCAACTCTTGGCGTTGATTTTCTATCAAAAAGAGTCAATACCGAGAAACGATCCGTAAGATTACAAGTTTGGGACACTGCAGGGCAAGAATCTTTCAGATGTCTTATTCCCAGTTACATAAAGGGCTCTCACGTGGCTATTATTGTCTATGATATTACTGATTACAATTCCTTCAGTCAAACACAGAAATGGGTCAACGATGCCAAGAAAGAAAGAGATAATGATGTTATTCTAGTACTTGTTGGCAATAAGACCGATATGATTGAACACAGACAAGTCGATCGATTTGATGCTATGGAAAAAGCTAAAGAATATAATGCCTTATTCATTGAGACCAGTGCTGAAAGTGGTTTCAATGTCAGCAAATTATTTGAAAATATCGCTAAAGTCTTGCCTAACATTCAACCCATTGATACTTGCATTTTATCTCACGAGAAAAGTGTGCAAATTAATAATGAACCGCCTGATGAAGCTCAACAAAATAGATGCAGATGTTAATTATGATTACCTGTATTTAAGTGATTCATGAAGTCATCATTCGTTCATTTCTTTCAATCCGAGGCATATTCAAAATGAATTCAATTTAATGTTTTTAAAGCAAAAATACAATTGTTTAATAAATTGAAAATTCCTTAACAAATAAAAGATTTATAAAATAAACTAAATATCAATCCACCGAATCCACTAAAAAGCTGTTTTAATACGAATATATACCTAACTCTCACGAAAATCACTAATTTTAGTGATTTGGAAGTAAATGGTTAAAAAGTTTGTAATTTCTTTTATAAAACTTACCATTATGAAATTTTGCTTATTTTTTAATAGGATTCTATATGAACGCGAATGGGCACGACTTGCCTCTGCTTTAAAACATAAAATCAAAAACACTTATCTACAGATATAAATACTTTTTATTATTAATCGTTCAATAAATGAAAGAAAAACTTTGAACTAAAGTTCTGAACTCAAATCATTGGGTTTTTACAAAAGTTATTTTTAATCTCTTTGATAGAAAATAAAACCTTATTTACATATATGACTCGCAATTACTTTGGGAAAAACGAATGATGTCAGATCAGAACTTGATATCAGTCTATCTTTTTATTGACTCAATCATAAGACTTTATGTTACTAAAAATGATTATTAAGTCAACGATTAATAATAAATAGCATTTGGAGCTCAAGATAAGTGATTTTGATTTTATATTTTAAAGCAGAGGCAAGTCTTGTCCATTCGCGTTCATATGGAAAAAATGTTTATTTTTAGTTTGCATAAAGAAACCTGTCAAATTCTAGGTTCCCTTGGCTTCTGGCCTACGAAAAAGCAATAAACGTTGTTTAGGTTTATCATTTTCGGAACCAAACTTACTTATAATGGAATATAACAAAATTTAATAAATATTGCAATAACTCGAAAAATTCTTTCGAAAAACCTTCTATTTCTCAAATCATACAAATTACTGCTTTTCATGAGAGTTAAATTGGGTAAAGTTTGTAATAATGGTATTAAACCAGGTTTTCAGTGGATTCGGTGGATTGAGGACCTGGTGCTCCCTTAAAATTTCTTACTTTTTCACACTTTAAATGAGACCGCAATCAGCGAAAAGTGTGGACAGTGTTTCTGCTGCTTAACAAGTGATCAAATGATTCACTTTTGCTTATTAGCATTTGCTTCACAGCGGATATTAGGAAACAAATTTGAGGGCAATTTTTTAATAGCTTTTTAACTTCAAGTTTTGGTCCATTTTTTGTTTATTTGTATTTAAAGATAATTTCAATTGACATGATTTGTGTTAAACTACTTATATAAATACAAATAATTTTCTGTATTTTCTGTGTCAGAGCTCTGTCTAAATACAGAAAATACTTGCATTCACAGTATATATGATAAATAGTTTAATACAAAAGTATTTAACCTATTTTTTGTCTTATTTAATCCATTGAGAAGCTAAAAATTTTGTTTTTCTGTGTGTCTGCGTGTTATTCTTCAATAATGCAATAAAAAATTTTACATTACATTTTAGATCATACTTTATAAAAATTAAAAGAATTTAAATCCAGGGTAAAGGCTATCAAATTACTTTGAAGGATATAACAATTCTTTTATTGCTACTAGTGCTTTTTAAGTTAACTAAAAAGAATTTTAGTTAAAGTTATAGTTAACTTTAACTTTAACTTAAATTAAGTAACTTTAAGGAAAAAAACTTGGATTTTAACTAAAAATAAAGATTTGAAAAATATTTTAAAAACTTTAACTTTAACTAAAAGTTAACTCAAAACTGAAATTATTAAGTTTTTGAATGGACAGAAGTTAATGCCTTTCCAAAAACTGAAATAAAACTTTAACTTTAACTTTTATTAATTAAAATTTGATAAATAACTTTAACTTTAACTAAAATTAAGTGAAATTCTTTAACTTAAAAAGCACTAAGCGTTGAAAACTTTGAAAACTAGAAATTAAAACTTATTATCTAAGGCTAAAATATATAGGGAATTAACACAATTTAAAAATTTACAATAAACTTAAAATCAAAATCAAATTATTTTGAGAATTTGAACGTCTTATATAAACACTTCTGCTTAGAAAACAATAGCGTTAGCGTTTAGGACCACTCGTTTTCAGTCTGTGACGCATAAGACGGTGTCCAATATCACGGGCAAAACTAACTTTCGTGAAAACTTCTTTACTACAGCCCTCAATCAAATTGAATTTATAAGTCTTAAAATTTCTTTTATCGTTGATGGAAGTGATGCCTCTCATGAGTGGGCAAAGAATGAGTTTAGTGTGATCTTCAAAGAAGTTTATCTATAAATATAAATAAATATATATACAGGTATTCATTACAATGTGAGCAATAGACCAATGAATGCATATCTGTACAGATCCAAATACTTCATAACAGTTAATTTGTTTGAAAACGCTTTTCAAACTGGGGCCAGTGTTCCCCTTGGAGGCCATGGAATAAAATAAATTGACATTAGATTCTATGGAAAGGGGCCATCAATGATTTAATTTTACATTCAAATTGGGTCTAAGGGGGCCACAGAACAAAAAAGTTAAAAATCAATGCTCTAGAGCAGCGTTTCCCAAACTTTTTTGTGTTGTGAAGCACTTTTGGCATATATAAAAAATTTGTGGAACACCAAAGTTTTAGTATAGTATTCCAAATAATTAGTGCGAAGTATAGAATACATTTTAATGTGTTAGTACTCTGTATATTGATATCTGTGTTAGTATAGTGTCTAATACTTGTATATTAAAGAATAGTAGTTTCATCGGCCATAAGAACTATTTTTGTTTTGTCATTGAATAACATGCCAACACTGCTATCGCATAACTCATATCAGAGACCGTATTTGTCTGTATAGTCAACCCATTTACTAATCCAGAAGATAGGAGAAGCGGTCGGATCTTCAGCCTCGTCTTCCAGTACGTAAGGCCTTTCTGATGGCTTACTATTAACCAAATTATGCAATTGATTACTTAAATCACGTAAATAAGTCTTAATGAATCACATCTGGATTGCTATTTGATCGAGTCATCGGAGCGTTGGGTCCATCGCACAAGTTATTGGCCAATAAAGCTCTTTTATCCGCTAATTTTAATTTATTATTAAGAGATCTATTGGTTTGTTTAATCTCAAGCGGAGTTCATTGTATTTACAGTTGGCTTCGTGTGTCTCAACAGCTTCTAAAGTGCAGATTTGAGCGCTTCCTTTATCAGAGAAAATGCACCGGAGCTCTAATTTATTGAATTGATTTTTCATGAATCGAGAGATGGGCTGTAAATGTTTCACCTCTACGGAGTTGCGATCCCATTATAATGTTTTATAATTTATTACAAATAGATATTTGTTAAAATAGAAATAACTGAAGACAGATTATTTTTTACATTAAGCCACTGATGTATACATAAATCTTGGGGGGGGGGGGGGTCCAATTTTCCAACTTTCCAGGGGGGTGTACACCCCAACACCTCCTCTGTTGAACCATGATTATAAGCATTCTTTAACATAAAACACCTAAATTTATATATATCGGGCTTATTTTGGGCTGGCTCATCCAACCCGACCCGAAAAACCAGAGTTTTTCTCTACAGCCCAACCCGACCCCGATGAACAGGTCTAATTGTAAGTACTGTATAATAATGACTTACTTTACACATAGTTTATGACCTTAAGTCAAATGACTGAATGATCAGACCATTAGCTGTACAGTACAAGAATTTACTACTGTAATTACTAGTACTAATTGGACATTACATTCATTGGACTAATTATTTTTTGATAGATAATTATAACTCTATTTCAAACCCAATGAAAAGCATAACACAACTGAACTCAAGTTTTACAATTATTTTTTGCTTACATAAAAAATCTGTAAAAAATAATTTAATATTCAGTCAAATATTTTTTTATTAGACTTTTGATTTCTTTACCTAATAATAAATACATAAATAGTTCAAACAATTGCATCGATTTTAGTTAAACAAATAGATTCTTTATTTTCTGAAGTTTGTTCATTAGATTGAATGTTGTCTTGAATTAAATAAGCGAAAGACAAAGTGATAACTATAACAATAAACTGCAAAACATGACTTGTTATGAATAAACTTGTTGTATATAATAACTCAATGCCATTATCCAAATGAGATGATATCCAGATGATAGCCATAGATATGCCCGATGTTTGAGTCAAATAATGATTTTCTTTGATTCCGCCAATAAGACAAAAAAGTGACACCAATTCACGTAACACTGTATTAATACTTGAGATAATTTTTGCTTTTGGGTAATAATTAGTATCTTTTAAAGCGATTCTGCTGTCGAGGGATACAGTTTTACTGTAATGAACCGCTTCATTATCTATATCGGCATAATCACGAACTAATAGCATAAAAGTCAGTGCCATCGAAGATATCGTTCCTGTGATTAACAATGATTTTAACAGCAATTGAACAAACTTTCGTTTTGATGCCATTGTTATACATAAGTATTAAACTATAAATTGTTTTCATTTTAATTGATTACTAGAAATGAGACCTATTTATTGTTAACAGATATATGTGTTAATAGACCAAAGATACTATTTCCTGTTAAATGATTTCCTAATTTTGTGACTTTATATTAACATTCATTTGAATAACATTCAAAATTTGCAATAAACTATTTGTGCTAAATAAATACTCATTCAATTTTATTAACTCTATGCACAAATCTTTAGAACACTTTAGACAAATAAAAATAATTTAGTTTACAAAGTCATTAAAACTTATGAACAGTGGTGCATGTGCTCGAGCTCGGTCAAAAATTGGTGCTCAGTGCTCGTGCTCGGAGGAATTGAAGTGCTCGGTGCTCACCTTTTAGAGGTGCTCGAGCACCGAGCACTTACCGAGCA
>JAQGCH010003713.1:0-10119 GCA_034699485.1 Nanhermannia elegantula | reverse complement strand
ATTTAGATTGAGGCACTACTTGTAGTTTTAGGGTCAGTTTTTTGAGTGGTATTCAAAGACTTTTTTTTGAGTACCTTAATATTTAGGCCCTCTTTCGCAATAATTATGCGAAAGCGCATGCGTAACGCGCAAAACACACGTTGAAAACATTCTGTTTATAGATAATAATAATAATAATGTCTCAAAACATGGATAATCTGAAGCCCCGGAAGAAGCTTACAGATTCTGAAGGCCAGCTCCTAATATCACTGGTAACTCCGCATATCGATATTGTTAAAGATGCCAAAAAAGACACGATGACCAACAAAAAAAAGAAGACTTCTTGGGAACAGATAACTGTGAGCTTCAATTCCAACCCAACAACAAACTGTTCCCGAACAACTGAACAACTCCGCAAAGCTTGGGAGAACATCTGTCTCCGGACCAAAAAAGAGATCGCGAAGAACAAGCAGTCTCGGTACAAGACGGGTGGCGGACCAGCAGGTCCTGAGTTGAGCGCCATCACAGCTGTAGTAGCGGGAGCTTTGGCTGAAACTCTTAACCCATTAGATAACCCGTTCGACAGCGATGCCGGACATCATGGAGATGATGTCATAAGATTGACAGACAATTCACAAGAAGGGCTGAATGAGACTCAAACAATTAAAAAAACTCCAGAACAGAGTAAAGAAAAGTACTTCATTAGCCGTAAAAAAGAGTACATTCAGCCACAACTTCATCATCCGATGCAGCAGAAGAGATACTTCAAATGCGTTGGGAGCAACACAAGGCAAAAATGGAAAAGCTGTGGTGGGAAACAGCTTATTGGCGCCGTAAATATGAGTCTGATTTTGGCTTTTTACAGACTCAACCCGACATTCAGCCACAACAGCGCAAATGTGCTGATACATTAAATGAAATTTTTATTTTTCTATTGTTTGTTTAATTTATATATTTATCATCATATAAGTTAATATTATTTTAAACAAAATCGAAATAGTGTTTTATGAATACGATTACACAATTTAATTAATTTAAGTGATTTATATCGCTCAATAAGTTGACAATATTGACAAAATTTATGATAATATTTTTAATGGTAAAATGTTTTAAATGTCAAAAGTATATTTCAAAATTAATAAAAGTGTTGGCATAAAAAATTTTTTTCATTTAACTTTATTAAATATGAGTATTTCAAAGAAAAATATTTTAAAATTATTATTTTACGTCATTTGTTTGATTGGCTCTTTATATCAAATTTACGAAATATCTCAAATTTACTTTTTATACGAAACGACAACATATGTAAAATATGAAAATGAAGATATTATTGCTTTACCAGCGATAACAATATGCGCTCGAAAACAATACTTTGTCAGAGAAGAGTATCTGAAAGAAATAAATATGGAAAAAGAGTTTGGAAATAAAACGCATCGAAATTATGCGAAAATTTTTATGCATTTAAATGGGTTAAGTATCAAAAATGAATTTAATGCTTTATACGATGCGAATCAAATATCCCAAAAAATATATTGCTCTGTATATCATCTAAAGAGTTTCAATCTAGAACTTGTGCAATGCCATAATATAACGCCGATAAGAATGTTCATAAATCAGATCGACTTATGTATCAATTATTTCTCGCAATTCAATCAAGAATTAGATCAAAAATATTTACTCAAAGATTTAAAATCAGAGATAATATCTTTATATTCTTTGATTCAATTAGGATTTCCATCGGAATACAGATTCTATGCATTTTATTTGCATTCAAGAAAAGAAACTATTTTTGATAATCAAAATTAGATTCAAATTAATTTACGAAATAATAACATGAGATCAACAGTAATTAGATATCAGAAAACATTTGTCAATCTTATGCCCAAACCGTATAAGACTTCTTGTATTGATTACAAAACTATTGGTTACCGATCATTAGCTCATTGTTTATCAAAATGCAAAACTGATAGCTATAAGAAAAACTATAATTCATTTCCAATTAACTATTTTACCGATGATTTTAATAGCAGTTTATTTATTAAATACCATAATTCAAGAAAACTTGAAATAATACAGAAATGTGAAAAATATTGCGGAAAAAACACAAATTTTATGAATGAATATTATAACTTATTTGACAAAAGTGAAGAAACAGGTGACAAAAATTTCGATCAAATTCAAATAATGAAACCTACTCTACCTATTACTACATTCACACATTCGCCTAAAATACGATTCGAGGAATTTTTGTGTTACATAATGAGTATTATAAGCATGTGGTTCGGTTTCTATGTTCTTATGCTATCGGATGTGTTGGATTTGATATTTAAATATATTAATGAAAAAATTATAAACAAGTTTGATATTAATATTAGAAATAATGGCCAAATATTTAATTTGCCTATAAATCAATTAAATATCAATATAACTAATCCTAAACGTTTAATTATGAATAGAATTTAATTCTTTGATTTTATTTATGAGATAACACATTTAGAGTTAATTAATTCAATTTTTTTGTTCAAACTTTTCAGTAAATAGGTAAACCCACATAAGTTAATATATTAAAAATTTATGCAAATTAATACTTATAATCAGTGTTCGCCAGACCCCTTCTCGCCAGGGGTGTGTGTGTAAGTCTCAAAAATTTTGAAATTTTAGGGGGGGGGGTAAACTCATCGAATTTAAAATGCTTCGTATTGTATCTTTTTCTTTTAGAGTGAAAGACATAGGTATTTGGTATGGAATTTTGGATTCTGTGGGAAAGCTTTCGGTGATCACCAATGCGATAATAATTGCGTTCACCACAAGTTTTGTCCCAAGACTATTATTTTATGTTGAAAATGGAAATCTTAAAAAATGTCTTAATTTAACGCTATCTGCTTATAAAGTTTCCGATGAACACTATTCAGATAAATTCAAGTTATTGTGTGTAAGTCTGCAAAAAACGGTTTTATGCGTTATTTCTTCAAATATATTACAGTCAATTCCTTTTGTCTTTCAAGTAAACGTAAATGATTTTAGGTTTAGGTAAATATTATTCTGCTTTTTGAATTTTATTTATATATAATTTAGAAATAAATAAAAAAATCTTAAATAAATAGAACAAAATGTTCTCCCAATTAGTTTTCAACACATTTATACCTAATTATTGTTTAAAATAAAAATATTTTTAATAAATTTTAACAAATTTTACTAAAATACTAGAATCTCACTTAATACAGTCAAGCTCACTTATAGTGAACGTGTCGGTTCCAAAATACCCGTTAACAATAACAAGATTTAACTATCACAGCCATATTTTCTATGTGTTTAATAATTATTTTGTTAAAGTTGTTTATTATAAGTGGGAACGCCTTTATAATCTAACAACCAGTACTGTAAACAGGATTTTGAAAAAGTGGGTTTAATCATATAATTTTTTAAAATGAGCCATAAAATTATAAGCTACTGAAATTTTTTCCTGTTTCAGCATTTTGGTTGCAACAAAGTAAAAAAATAGATATATACTTGGTTAATGTAAAATAATTTGTGCTCTTTTTGCAGCTCATCAGTTAATTATTATTATTAATTTATATGTTACTATTAATTAATAGTTATTTTAATGATATCGTATTGATAAAGTAGAATAGGCTTGTGCCCAACAATTACTAATGCGATGAACGCGTGTTAATCATGTATTGTGCTGATGCACATAATATAGTAATTATTAGTAGATATTAATTATTATATGCAACACAGCTGCTGCAGTAGTAATTATTAATGAAAAGGCGTTTCAAAATATCGATTTTTATCATAAGACTAATTTAATAAAAAATAATTAACGTTATATATTCAATACATATTACCGGTATTACAAATTGACAAAGAAGCAATTTAATAGAAAATAATGTTTCTAAAAACTAATTGAAAATTGATTATTTCGAAAATAATGATTGAAAACATTTATATATTTAATGTTTAGGAAGAAAAATAATTTATATATAACATAGACAAATAATAAATATAAGCTGAATAGTATTTTAAGGAAGCTAATATGGATATTAAATTAAAAAGTCTATTTGAGTGCACATTTTATTTATTATGTTTGATTGGGTGCATGTTTCAAATTTACGACATAAGCAAAATTTATTTTTCATACGAGACAACAACTAAAGTTGAATATAAAAATGAAGTTTTAATTTCTTTGCCCGCAATTACAATGTGTGGCTTAAAACAATTCTTCTTCAGATCAGACTATATAAAGGGTGTATTTGAAAACAGAACTTCTGTCGCTTATCAAGAAATAAAAGATCATTTAAATAAACTTAGTATTAAAAATCAATTTAAATTGTTATATACACCGAAAAATATCTCAAATGACTTCATTTGTAAAGTGATAAGCACAACAAATTTGAACGACACAGGAAATTACGTGCCCTGTGATATGGTAACGGATATTAAAACATATATTAATGATCAAAATTTTTGTTTCACACTTTTTTCTCAATTAAACGGAGAGCCAGATAACAGCTATTTAGTTAATTCTAAATCATTAACTGGTGACAGACTCTTAGATATGGTTCATATGGTTTATAATATGAGACATCATATAACAGCAATTTATTTACATTCAAAAAAAGAATCTGTTGTAGAGAATCAGAAATGGGTTCCAATTTATTTATTTAATAGTATTAACAAATTTACTTCAATCAGATATCAAAAAACCTATGTTAAGCTTCTGCCCAAACCATACAAGACATCGTGCTTTGAATATAAATCTATTGGATTCAGATCACGAGCTCATTGTTTGTCTGAATGTATAATCGATTATTATGAGAAAAAATACCTTTTATTTCCTGAAAATCAATTTACACATGATTTGAATAGTAGTCTATATATTAATGAAACATTAGGTAAAAGCGAAAAATGGGGAATAATTTCTGAATGTGAATCATTTTGTGGACAATATGCTGATTGTAGTACTGAATATATCAACGTATTTGAAGAAAGCGAACCGTCGTCTTTCAAAAACGCTACTATTATAGTCATTAATCCTCCCACTTTACCGATGACTGCATTCATACATTCACCGAAAATAAGAATCGAGGAATTTTTGTGTTACATAATGAGTATAATCAGTATGTGGTTCGGGTTCTCGATATTTATGTTATCGGATGTATTTTTCTTGGTTTTTAATAAATTTTATAATTTTAATTTTAATAATAAGCAAATTATTAATTTATCTATAAATCACAATTTTAAAAGAAAGCATATATTTATGTAAATAAATTTGAAAATATGTATTATTACATTGTATTTCTGTTTTGAACTTAAATTAAATTAATTATAAAATAATTTGATGCCTTTATTTATTAATTGATTCAATCAAAATCTCGATTAATGAGATTGTATTTATAGTTTTGCAGAGTTATTCTATAACTTAGGGTGAATTTCTTTAATGCAAAATTGTCAGCTACAGTATATGCAACTCTCTTATTACCAAAGTCTCTACTTTTTAAGAAATCCGAATTGTTTTCTGTTGAAGCAATCTTTGGGAAAATGTGAAATGAGTACGGATCATCAAATAACGAATAAAATATGGCCATGTTTATGTTCCGAAATTCCGAAAAATGGCCATTTTATAGCTAAATTTCCGATTTTTAATAAATATGATTTCTTCTAAAATTTTAGTACTTTTCAAACTAAATCTAAATTTTAAAATTAATCAATACGTTTCATGGCCTGAAAATCTATTTACATATGATTTGAATAGTAGTCTATATATTAATGAAACAATGGATAAAAGCGAAAAATGGGCTATAATTACAAAATGTGAAAGATATTGTGGAAAATACGCTGAATGTAGTACTGAATATTTTAACTCATTTGAAGAAACAGAACCTTCTCCTTATAGAAATTTTGCATTGATTTTCATCAGACCTCCTACTTTACCGATGGCAACACTGATACGCTCACCTAAAATACTAATCGAAGAATATTTGTGTTACATAATGAATATAATTAGTATGTGGTTTGGTTTCTCGATTTTTATGTTATCGGATATATTTATTATAATGTTTAAAAAAATTTTATAATTTTAATTTTACGAATAAGAAAATTATTAATTTGTCTATAAATGAACAATTTAAAAGAAAACATATATTCATGTAGATAGTCTTGAAACATAAATTAAATTATTTTCGGTTGACTGCTTATTTGACCTAGACCTGGGCTCAATTATAGGGAATATTTTCTTTAAAATTAATAATTCATCTCATTACTTTTTAAAAAATATTAAATTTAGCAGAAAAATTTTTATGGTACCACTTTTTAATTCTTAAGCATTCCAGAAATACTACGTACTCCTGTAGAAAGTATAAATCGAGTTTGGGGAGAAAATGCTATCGAGTCTATCCGGACAACTTAACGGGAAAGCTTGTAACCGCAAAACCTTCGCCCACTACCACTCGCTTATCGTTTAAACTAATATAAAAATAGAGTTTGATTAGGTGGCTCCATATTTAGATTAAGCTTTGTCAGCTACATTTATAAATCATTATTATTGATTTACTGTTCTTATTGTTGCCTTGACTTTAAGTTAACACCAAATATTACACAATATTATGTTATTATAGTGTCAAATTGTATCACATTTTATTGTCTTCTTAATATATTCAATGAAAGAATAAATGAGAAAATAAATTGCATTAATGATGATTTTTAAATTATGTTGTATGAGAATGTCAAATGTGAAAACTGTTAACTAAAAATAAAATAATGAATGTTAAAGGAAAAAATAATTCATTTGTCGAACTGCATAAATGATATATAGGGATGTTCGATAAGTCCGTGTAATTGGGCAAATTATAAGACTTAGAAAAATTCTGAGTGAATATTCTTATTCAGCATCGTTTTTCATGAATATACGCGCAGTTTCATGTTTTTTTGAATAACTCGGCTTCATTGTGTATTTAATTAAATCTGATAAGGTTTGAGATTTTCGTCAATTTTCAAGATGGAGAAAATCATGTGATGAAAGTCTTCATTTAATAAAGTATTAGCGCAAGATTAGTGTCCCAATGAGATAATCGGTGGTTTTGGATGTAAGTTAGCTTCCATATCAATGATTTGGGTGCGGCATAAAGAACAAAATCTTTGCCGAAGAAGTGACCACCATTTAAGACAGTCAGGTCTGATCCATTCTGACAGATTTCAAAGTTAGCACATATAATGAAAGTCAAAATGAGAAATTTTATAACATTATGTCGAATATCTTGAGGCTGAGAAAGGTTTGTGTCAAATTTTTACCGAATTTAACGTAATTTCTAGAATTACCATAGAAAATAGATGAACGACTGTGAGTCTACTGCAAATGCTATGATCAAATGAAGTGGTGCTTTCGAGCTGATTTAGGCTATTTTAAAATTTTGTGTAAAACAATTTCAAAAAATTTCGCTTTAAGGCTCCCATTACACGGACTTATCGAATAACCATATATAAACACTTGGCTGTACAGACAATTGAGAAAGCCCATGCAATGAAACTATAACTTTAAATGATAATCTTATTTATAAAATTAAGTGAAATTATAATCATTATTAAGTATTTTTGATATCCAAATTAATGGAAGTAATACTTTCTTTTTTATAAACAACCGGTTCTTTAGTTAGTAATTGAAATAATCTTTTGACATTTAAAATGCTATGATAGAATAAAATTTTGATAAAAACTTTCTAGTAAAATAATTTTTAAAATACTCCATTAAGTATTGAGTTCATAGTTTTTCGACACTTACTGTACAAGTTGCGTATATTTTTTTGTATATAGAGAGCAGAGATGGCTAAAACCCGACTTGCCAGGAGGGGGGTAAACCTAAAATTTTTTCAAATTTTAGGGTGGGTCAAATCTCATCGATTTTATAAGACAATTTTATTAGAAAATCCATTTTTCTGTCAAAATTTATTTTAATAAATATTTGCCGCCAAGCTTTCTAACTGATTTTTTCCAGAAAAAATACATAAACGCAGGGAAACTTATTGTTTTTTCAAGACAATTTTGCCAAAAAAATTTTTGAATATTTATTTTCGCGCCAAATTTTTAGCATATTAATATCCATAAATGACATAATATTTTATTGTGTACTTTTGATGTTTACTATTTATTAATTGAGTATTCATTTCAATAGATAATCATTTTCTATTTATGCATTTATGCTTTAATTGCTCACAACCTTTACCAATTTTTCATAGGGGGTCTATTTTATTGATGTTCCAGGTAGGGGATACAAACTACCTACACTCTCCCCTTGGCCATCATTAATAGAGAGCGCAAACATAATAATTAATGGAAATCAATAAAACTGAAGCATATAAATAGAAATAAATTAAAATCTATAAACAAGCGAAGGGAAAAATCTCAAAGTATAATATTTAAGAGTATATTACATCAATTGTGGTTATTTTAATACAGTTTCAACAGATATTGAACAACAATGAATATTCAATGTAAAGCATTATTTCCATATTTATACTTTATATTATGTTTAATTGGATGCTTATCACAAATTTACGAAATAAGTAAAATTTATTTCTCATACGAAACAACAACTAAAGTTGGATATGATAATGAAGCTATAATTTCATTGCCTGGCGTCTCATTATGTGGACTAAAAAGTAGTTTCTTAAAAAAATATAACCACAAATCAGATTTAACTAATGAAAATGCAGTGAAAAAACTCTATTATTTGAATAAGCAATTAAATAACCTCAGCATTGAGAAACAGTTTGAAGCTTTATATACTGCTTGCGATATATCAGAAAAGTTTAACTGTTTAGTAAAACCCACAATACTTTTGAATGACACGGGAAAGTATGCTCACTGTCATGAAATATCTCCTATTAAAATATCAATTAATGGTGATATGTTATGTTTCACTCTATTTTCTCAATTAAACCATGAATCAGATGAGATATATTCAGTTAATCAGAAATCATTTGTTGGGATTAAACCCTTACCTTTGATACAATTGTTGTTTACATCAAAGAATAAAATAACAACAATTTATTTACATTCAAAAAAGGAAACAGTTGTAGAAAACCAAAAATGGATTCCAATTTTTTTAATTAATAGTTATGACAAAGCGTATGCAACTATAATAAGATATCAAAAAACATTTGTTCAATTGCTGCCCAAACCATTTAAAACCGCGTGTTTTCATTATAATTCTATTGGTTACCGATCAAGAGCTTACTGTTTATCTCAATGTATAACTGATTATTATAAGAAAAAATACGATTTATGGCCTGGAACTCAATTTAACGACAATATGAATAGCAGTTTATTCATTAATGAGACTTTGGATGTAATGGAAAAACTTGAAGTAATCACGAATTGTGAAAATTTGTACGGAAAATGGGCGGACTGTATAACTGAATATTACAATGTGTTTAAAGAAATAGAACCGCTAAATGATGATAGATTGAAGGATATCACATTCATTCTTATCAAACCACCTAATTTACCAATGACTACACTTGTACACTCACCTAAAATACGAATCGAGGAATTCTTGTGTTACACAATGAGTATAATCAGTATGTGGTTCGGTTTCTCAATATTTATGTTATCGGATGTGTTTATAATAATATTTAATAAATTTTATTGTTTCAAAAGTAATATTATCGTAAATAATGAACAGAATATTGTACAAAATCGCTTATTTTTAAAAAAATATTAAACCAATTATTTTTTTGAATCTATCCATTTTTATTGTTGTCGTTTAGTTTAAGTTAACACCAAATGTTGCGCAATATTATGTTAATATAAAATAAAATTTTATCTTATATTTTATTGCCATATAAATAAATTCTATTAGGAATAAATAATAGCATTGCACTATTAATGATTTTTAAATTATGTTGTATAAGAATATAAATGTTATATTGTAACATTTAATTACTTAATATATTGATTTCAATATGTATTTATGGCACTCTTTAAAGATCAATTTTCGATTTCAGTGAATAAATTTCCCGAGGGGTTCGATTCCCGACAGAGATCATTGAGTTTTTAGGGGAGATCCTCCACTATCTATTGATAGATAGATATCTATCTATTGATATCTATCAATATATAAGTATAGCTGATGGGATGGATTTG
>JAQGCH010003712.1:0-10121 GCA_034699485.1 Nanhermannia elegantula | reverse complement strand
GGTATCTGTTAACATACGTGTTAAGATATTTCATTTTCAAACTTGTAAGGTATAGATTTTAAGGGACTAATATGACAACTCGTTGTTCCCTACTTAAGCTCTAAAAAAGGAGACTATCATTACTAGTGAGGCCTTAACTCAATTTCAACTTAAAATTGGAATATTTATAATGGGTTTTTCCATTTGATTTATGCATTTACAGGTGTTTTAAAGCGATTATCTGTTTAAACATACTTTATACTAGTTTTTGAGTCTATAGATTAAATTAAAGCTCTGTTAATTTAAAACTAAGACTGGTCTGAATTTGGTATTAACCGGTCTTAAAATCAATACAAGTGCTTAAAAATTCCAAAATTAAAGTCTTATTTTAATAGATTTCAAACTTTAAGATAAAAACTGAATAAATTTAATGTATAGTCTCTTAAATTAAAACGTTAACTGATATCTAAAACCCTTATCTATAAAATAACGCTATTTTTGAAACTGTATTTAAAGTAATTGTTTCGCGTGATTGTGAATTCAGTTATTAATCAACTTTTAAATCAATTTGATTATAGTGATTGACATGAATTTTCAGTCACCACAAGAAGCTCATGAAAATAATAGAATTGAATATCCATTAATTGACGCAAAATATAAATTAATAGTTCATATATTATGTTATGGAGTCATAACTCTATCATTGATTAGAGTTTTTAACGCTATCGGAAACATCGCAAATATTTTAGACCCGAGAATGGCCGGAAATGATAGAGATTTATATGAAGACAAACCTATTTCGCCTCATATTTGTGTTATTGCTATTAATTCGGTTTTTATTTTTGGTGCTATTTTTGGTTTAATTGCTGTGAACAAAGAAAATGTTGTCTACTTTTGTATTTGTATCATTTCATCCATAATTCGTATATCATTTTCAATCATTCAAATTATCTGTTTATACAAAGAATTTTCTATTAAATCGTTATTGGATTCACTCATTTTTGGAATTTTAATTTCGATTACGATTATTATTGGATCTTATATTCTGATTAAACAGATTCTAAGAATTCAACATTTAAGCAAAAATTGATTTAAGACTTTTTTGGATTAAAATAAAGCAATTTTTTCATTCATTTCTATTATAAGTTTTTGAATCTGTTATTCATGTGATTAATAAATAGAAACATTTCTATTTTTAAAAACTTCTGTAATAATTCTTATAATTCTTTTCTATAAAATAGAAAACGTATTCATTTATAAATTATCGTCAAATTTATAAGAAATCTTTGTTTTTAAAAATTAATAAAATATAAATATTTATAATTTGATTAATAGTAAACTCTCATTATAAAGAAAAATCTGATTATTGTGACAAAAGTTTATTATAAGCGGATTATATTTTGTATATTACTTAACAGTATAGCAAACAAAACAATGTTAAGCTTATATTTGATAGTTTTTCACTAAATCATTATAACGAAAGTATGGTTTATAAGAAATTAAAATAGATTCTTTACCGCCATATACCCGTCTTCCCAATAGTAAAACTTTGCCAAATATATAGTTTGTAGAATAGTTGTAGCAGTCATTGGATAATCGATATCGGCGTCACTCAAGTCATGATGATTTAGTTCAAAGTTTGCTTTCCATGCAATCAATACTATTAATTGCCATAAAAATAAACTAAATCTACAAATGATTAATAATTTTAGGCTAATATAAGGTCCTATATGTGGATACAATTCTGTTCCCCAATAATAATCGAATACAGGATTTTTTGTAACATTACAGATACCGGGATCTGGTCTTAAAATTCCTTAAAAATAAAGTTTATTTTTAGAAAGTATTTGAAATGATTGAAAATATTTTATTTTAATTAAACCTTTTATATAGAGAGCTAAACAAAAAACAAATCCAAATGCTATTAGTATTCCAGTAAGTGTTGGTATTTTGTAGTATAAGTGAAGTACAGAATATTTTGCTACAACAGGAACTGCGATCAGCATTGATATTATGTAGAATCTGAAGCCATTGTTCCAGTATTTAGGTCTAAATCCATTAGATGTTGGCGGACCATAATATACAGAACCAGGAAATTGAAGTGAAATGATTCCCCATAATAGTAAACCTATCACTAGTGACCAGCACTCGACGTCATACCTATTTTTACGAAAAATTGAAACATTAAAATTGAGAAAAACTAATTTATTTGTCATTTTAATATATTATTTTAATTAAAAATATATTATTTCCATACCAATCAACTGAATTCCACGCATTATTTAATGTAGTTTTAAGAGTATCTGATAATAAACATTGTTTTAAATCACTATTTCGGGCTATTATTATATAAGTTAATAATAAAGTGAAATTAGGTGTAGTGGTCATTATTAATAAAGGTAATAAAGTGTCATTAACTACAACATTATAAACTTTTGTTATAAACAATTGTTCAGTTATAGCTTTCATTTTTTGCAAACATTAACTAAAAATAAATAAAAAATTAATTAAACAAAATTTATGTTTTAAAACACTTCATTATTTATGTTTTCAAGTTTTATATTCTTCTTTAGTAAACCAAAACACTGATAAACATATTGTAAGCTTATCTTAATTTAGTAGTATCTTAGATACTAACTCTGCAAACAGATTCAAGGCTCAGATTCAAGGCTCAGATTCAAGGCTCAGATTCAAGGCTCTCAAACTTTTAAGAAAATCTGTTATAATATAAGAGAAATGAGATACAGAACGCATATAATTCCAAGAGATGCAAAGGAAGAGATTAGTTTTATGCAAAAAAAAGTAGAAATAGTTTTAACTTATTTGTATTCTGAGACAAATTTTTAAAACAAAAGCATAAATATTTGTTTATTTTAGAGTCTAAACTTTATAAACCATAAATATAGTCTAATATTTAAAATTTTGATTAATAAAGTGGAATAATTTAAATAAATTATAACTTCAAAACAACTTCAGTTTCTAAAGTGTCAGTCTCAGAATCTCCGTTTCATTTCATTTTATAAGGCTCAGGCTGGCGACCGAGCCTGAAAAGCTCGAGCCTTGGAAGACACTGCTTATGTCTTGATATGTATGTTTCATTGCTATATTTCCATTAAAATATATATTTAAATATGAATTATAATGAACAGTAGAAAAATGTTTGGATCTTTTACAAAATTTGAATGGACTTTGTTTGAAATAAAAAATTTATAACTTAATCTATATCCCTATGACGAAGAGAAAAATTATTTTCAAAACATTGAAAAATTAATAACATTTGAAGTAATATTGGTTCAGAATATGAATTTCAGATTGAGATACAATTATTCAGATAATATTCATATTAAGTTTATAGCGAAATATTTATAATATTTCAATATATAACTTAAAATCATTAAAATGAATAATAATTGTGTTCAGCTCTCGACTGATAATCAAATAGTTAACTGGGGAGGAAACGCAACTGATCTTGTGATTGATGTTCAGCCAACTATGTGGCCACCAATTATCACATATAGTGAAAAATTTATAAGGGAGGGTAACATATCTGTACTTTATTATGAAGTAGAGTAAGATTTTATCCTCACATCAAAGATGTTGTTCAAAAAGTGGTCGATAGATCATTGAATACAAGAGGCTTTCACATTGGATTATTCCCTTTTTGCCCGTCTCAGGTAAATAATGTAGTTTATCCGGTGGGCTCTAATATTTGACGACAAATCGGATATTTTGAGAGATCAGCGATCATTTCCAAAACAAAGAAAAGTAAGCTTTTTAATAATAATAAATTTAATTACTCATAGAGTGATTCCTATTAAACTTTAATTAAATATACGATAAAATACAGTTTATCCTAGTTTAAGTGAAATCGCTTACAGTAAAAACCCTCTTATAGTGAAGAGTTGATAATAATTAAGTTACATAAACTTTTTTAAGTTTAAGTGAAACCCCGATATTGTAAAGCCAGTGACCTTTCTCGAAAGTTTTAATATAAAGGGGATATACTGTATCAAAAAATTAGTTAAATGTTTAACAGCTTATAAAAATTAAAGTTACACTAAAATAATAATTATCTTGAATTATAATTCAGTCGAAAACCATTATTTGAATATTTAACATGTTTTAAAGTTGATGTCTATTATTGGATAATAATTTCAATAATCATTATATCTCTGATGATTAGCCTTAAGAATAGATCAATTAAAAGATTTTTGGGAACTGTTATTCAATACTTTTCTGTTATACTTATGGGTTATACTATACAACCGATCGGTCATTTCGAGAGATCATTTGTCGGGATTTGGCTTTTATTGTGTAACATATTATTGGCTTCATTTTCGGGAAATTTATGGGATCTATTGGTTAGACCTCAAGCTATAGATAAAATCGATTCATGGGATGACTTATACACTAAACCTCAATGGAATAAACTTAAGATTAGAACTCTTGATGTCTTCGATTTGGCTGACTTTGTTATGGAAGATAAATCAGAAATGGCTCAGAATTTTAAAAAGAGAATAATTCTCTTAAATCCGTGGGAAATGACATTTGATGATAATATGCTTGAAATTGCTTTTGATGCAATTTTTAGTGGAAATCAAGTTTTTGCTGTCGATAACATAGTCGGACATTACTATAAAAGTATTGATAAATTCTATTATTTTAAACGATTTGACGAAGGCTTTTATTATCATATTTCTGAAAGTGGTGCTGGACTTAAGCCGTATTTCATTATGATTACTAAAAGACTTAACGAAACTCTAACTAAAAAGTTGAATGAAATGTGAGTTTTTAATAAGAATTTCAAATTAATTTTTGATATGTTTTTTCTCGAAGAATAACTCGTTTGGTTGAGAGCGAAATATATGAACAGGAATCAGAAAATCATTATTACCAAAAGGATTTGGACGAGAAATCAATACTAGAGTTGATACAAATGTTTATGAATTTAAAGCATTGACTTTCACTCAAATGAGAGGAATATTTTTCTCAATTATTATTTCTCTTTGTGTTTGCACTTTTGTCTTTATATTGGAATTATTGACTATAACTTATCTGTATTTATATCTCAAAACCTTTTTGAGAAGACTAATAGTCTAAATGTATTCAAATGTTCATTAATTTTTTTTAATAATTTAATAAATACGTTACAGTCAATTCCTGGGGGTCAAAAACTTATATTCACTATCAGTGCCGTAACCAGGACTTTAGGTTTGGGGGGGCTATAAATAGATAATATCCAAGATAAGGCAATTTTTTAAAAATGAAACAGACCAACACTTAAATGTTCAAAATTCTTTAGAGGGGGCTATAGCCTCCTCTGCCCACCTCTAGTTACGGCTGTGTTCACTATAAGAGATACACTCTTTAAAGTACGGTATTATTTCTAAAATTATTTATATAGAGTTTGCACAAAATAAAACAAAACTTTCATTCACTATGCAGTAACTTCACTGTACAAAGGTCACTATAACGGGGTATTTTTTTGTTTTTTTCATTGATATACTATTTTTTACTATGGGTTATTAGATATTTTGAGTCTCGAATTGATTGCAGTGATTTTGATAAATTCTCTCAAAATAATGTCTCTCAAGTAAAATTGATTAATTAATGCTTCAATTAGAATAATATACACATACAATACATATAACTACAAATATATAGATAAACACATTTATTTAATGATTACACTGTGGAACCAATTGGATATTATTGCACTTATGCGCCACATCATCATAAGCTAATCCTTGTCCACATATTGTGAGCCTATCCTCCCAAACACCAGAAATGTCAGTTGGAATGCACTCATGAAATCTTTGGCAGCTGTAAACCGGATCTTTAAAAATGCCTTTTTCTTGACAAAAAAACTTTCCGGGAGGTTCAGTAACAGGCATATCAGTCACTTTGGGGTCTTCTGTTGGAGGCGTCACTTCTTTGACTGGATCTTTATTTAGACCACTGTTAATGGCGTGAAGTAAAGGAAATTTAGTTGAATTACATTCTCCATGAAAGTCATCGCTGTTTAAAGAATAAGCTGCTATTCCTGCAAAACCTTCTGTGGTTGCATTTTTTGCTTTTTCTGAACAAGTTTTTGAGTCTTCAAATGAAATCCATTGGCTTTGGTGAATAGCAAATACAGCAGTGCTTTTATCATCAGTACGTAGAGACCATTGGCTAGTATTTGATTTAATCATTTGGCACAACTATTTATATTAATGACATAATTACAAAAATTATGAAAATTATATAAATTAGTTAACATTGTCACTAAACAAACCTCATAATAACTTAGCAGACCTGCAACCTGTGTGTATGGTCCAGCAGTTCCAGGACCCGATGCACTGTCTGTGCGACCATTATTCTCTGGTTTAGATAAAGTCCAGGTTCGAGCAAACATTGGTATTGACATCTTTAGAAAAACGTACTTTAATTAAGCGAACGCCGAAATAAATAATTGAACTCTTACTAATAATTTACTCTTTGGCGCCCCCTTTGACCACCAATATGTCAGTGTTTCGATCTATGAAACGTGAAATTAGTGGCCTTTCAATAACAGACTTACAATAATATTTGCATTTTATAATCTAAATATTGTTAGCAATAACAGTATAGCATAAAACTGCGTCAATAATAAGATATAATATTTAGAAATAAAGACTTTTATATTTTAGATAATCGATAATAAAACTGTTTATGAAAATCAATGAAGATTAATGTCCTGAAGCATTGGTTCTCAGATTGTCTTTTGTGGACAGTTACTAATCCACAAAACTAAATGTTAACATTAACTCTATTATAAGATTTGAGGGATTGGGTAGTCATTAGTAGTGTTGGAAAAAAGCTCAAAAGCTAAAAAATTTGTTTCCTCTTAGCTTTATTTCTGATATTGTTTGACCATTTAACTGCCCTGGTTAAATTATGAGTTTGACTTTAGCACTGTCTAAATAAGGCCTAGCCTTTTAACATTAATGAAAATTTGACCTCACCTTAAGCCTTATTATTAAATAAAAAATCTATTAATTATTAAAAGTGCGTATTTATTAAGAGTTTCCTAAACTGCTGTTAAGTGAGTCCTACCCTACTATCATCAGAGCTACGCTTATTCCCTACGCTAGAAATGACTTGCAATTGAATTGATTTGAACAGAAACAACACTGGCATAAACATAGCCATAACTAACATAATGTTTAAAATTTAATAGAATACCTGCCAATGAAGTGGTGCCGCATAATCGACTTTGTCATCCCACAGACCATGTAAATCAAATGTAAGCACATGAATAAAATCTACATATCTTTTTTAAAGAAAATGTGAAAATAAGCAAATTAAAGAAATCTATTCAATAATTACAAACTTAATTATTTTTTTAACATTAAAGCCCTGATCAATGTCTGATTTTAGTGATGCGCCTGTTATTCCAAATGTAAAAGAAGTTCCGGCAAACTTTTCGTCAAATTTATCTAATAATTTGATATAATTTTCTTTGTCGTCAGATTTTGGGAATTGCCAGTCAATCATAACACCATCGAAATCATATTTTTTCAAAAATGACACCACACTATCAACAAATATGGTTCTGGAGGTATTTGTTGAAGCCATCAATTCATAAATCTGAGACTGAGCGCTACCACCAATCGCTACCATGGCTTTAGCACTTCCTTTCTTTTTTGTAAAATTTGATAAATCATCTGAAAATGTTTACGAATATATTATTATGAATTACTACAGTATTTCCCCCATAATGGACAGCAGAAGCAATAGGTAGTTAAGCTATAAATATATTACACATTTAAGCTTTAAAATAAATTATATATGTTTTTTAATTTATTTTTTATAATTTATAAATGTGTTATATTATAACTTAAAACCAACTATAATGACAGGTAAATCAAAACGAACGTAAATCATCCATCAAATAGGGATCCAAAATATCTATTTTATAGCTGCCATTAATCCCAAGATATGCATAAACCAAGTGAGTGCATAGCGAAGAATCTGTTAGAATTGTTTAATGATTACGCATTTGCAGATAATATTTATATTTAATACAAATATATAATTAATATATAAAAAACAAATAGTAAAATACGATTAATAAACAAACCGATATCATTAACAGTGATTTTTGCCTTTCCTGGTTTATAAAACCCTGATTTGAAATGAATGTAAATAATTTATTATATGAATTATAATTAAATGTACTAATCATTTAAGTACCAGAGTATTCGTAATAACAAACAACTTTTGGATTTAATGTGGCAGTGATTTCACTTAAATAAACTGTTAATAAAAATATATTTATTAAACAAAGTTTAACGATAAATGAAGACAATGAAACACTTTTCATAATGAAAATACAAATAAACAAATTAATTTATATCTTAAACAATTATAATTAAAGAAAAATATGGCATTTATAAGAAACTAATTGAAGAGATAAAAGTTAACACTCAAGTGAACTAATAGTAATCTTTAAGAGAATTAATCTTACGTTCAATTTGTCTGTCACTTAAAAAGCTAAAATCATAATTGTTAGGTATTTTCGTAGATAGTACTGAAGGTTTTATCTTAGAAACTTATGATAAAAACTTTATAAACTTTATGAACTTTATGAACTTTATGAACTTTAAACTTTATAAAATATATGAGATGCTAATATTGGTACTCAAATAGATATTCTTATTTTTAATAATATAGATGAAGTCATTCTGTCCGAGATTCCGCAATAATTTAATAAAAATTTTACAACAATAGGATTGAATTTTTATCATAAATATTTTCAATAAAGGTAACAGCACTGTAAAGGCTATAAGAATACTTTTTAAATTCTGGATTTCTAAAAATTTCACTGGTTAATATCAGTCATTCTCACATTATATGATTTGCGTAGCAGCCGGAGCTTCTAGTTTAATCTTATAATCAATTGTTTTATTCCGAAGCCAGTTTTTTAGCGCGATCAAAAAAGCACTTATAGATTTGTTCTGTCTATCTGTCCGTATGTCCGTCCGCCTGTCGCCAAATAGATCTCGAAAACGGTAAGAACTATCAAAAAAACTGTTTTTATATTCATAATCAATGTCCCTGAGAACCTCTAAAATGACGACAAAAGTCTGTGTCCAGTGACCAGTGGCCAAGTTACCGACGAAAAACTACCGATACTAATGCTTTACTATGGGAAAGGTTAGAGATATCAAAAAAACGATTTCATAATCATAATTGGTGTCCCTGAGATCTTATAAAATGACAACTAAATTCTGTGTCCAGCGAAAAGTGGCAAAAATACAATTTGGATCGCGCTTTTGTAAACAGTCATAGACTGTAAGCTTTCCCTTGTTTTGTTAAATAATAAAAATTTTAAGATCAAAATTTATTAAATAAAACACTTCAAACTGAACAGTAGCCTTTTAAACACATCGAAAAAGTAAATGAGTTTTAAGAATTAATTACAGAGCCTTTAAATAACACGTTTTTGTCGTTAAATATTTATGATAAAAATTGATAACACATTAAGTTTTATGCTTTTATAGTAATTAAAGTAATTTTCCTCATTTGCAATCCTATTGCATGATTATGTCTAACTTCAATAAGCTCACAGCTAGATTGTGCTATTCACTATTTATAACATAAACTTTAGGTATCAGTTGGGGTTTTAGGGTTTTATTGCTTGCTCGGACATATAAAAGCCGACACCAATAGAAAAAGTTTTCTGAGCCCAGCTCAGTACATGCTCAAGCTTAACCGTTTTGTGTAACTAAGCCTTTTTGTATCATTAATTATCTTTAATTTAATATACATTATTTGCAATAGTTTTCAAGGCCTAGAGCAAGGCTATCGTACATTTCTTTATAGTATTTATGCTATTTATAAAATATTTACGATTGTAACGTAGATAAGTTGATAATTATTTGTCAACAATAAACTCAACGTTTTTGTAGCGAAAATAATAAATTTTTGATTTAATTAAAACTGAAAATGTTCTTTATTTCTGAAATTATTTATTACGTAACTTATGATAAATGGGCCACAATTTTAAGTGTAATTTTAGGGCTTATTGTTTATTATTTAGCAAAGTTTTATGCGAGAGTATTGAGTCTTCCTCCGGGACCCATACCTTTGCCATTTATTGGAAACATTTTATGTAA
>JAQGCH010003711.1:0-10123 GCA_034699485.1 Nanhermannia elegantula | reverse complement strand
ATACACCGTAAATATTAGCAATTCTTTACCATTTCTGGATATATTAGTTACAGTATATAATAATACAGTAAAAACAACTCTCTATCGGAAACCAACCAGCACTAACTCATATCTCCACTATAACTCCTATCATCCCATTCATATTATTAAATCCATTCCATACTCTCAATTTTCTAGAATACGAAGAATATGTAGTGATAATACAGAATTTTTAAACCAAAGCTCTCTATTAAAAAGTAATTTTCTTAAAAAAGGTTACCCTAAAAAACTATTAGATAATGCATTTAATAAAGTTTCACAACTCAATAGATTAGAACTACTTCAGCCCATTAATAAAGATTCTATCTCACGACCAATTATTTCGTTTTCATACAGTAAACTATGTCATACTATAGCTTCAAAATATAAATCCCTATTTAATTTAATAATTCTTACTGACTCAAACTCTAACACAATTTTTAATGTTCCACCCCTCTTATCATTTCGCCGCGGACCTAATTTAAGTTCTCTTTTGGTTAAATCAAAACTAAAGCCTAATCTTACTGAAAATAATTTAACCCCTGGAACATTCCCTTGTAATAAAACTAACTGTAAAACATGCAAACATATAAACTCAAATATTAAAATAAGTGGCCCCAATGGGTCATATATTATAAAATCCAATTTTTCGTGCACCTCAACTCCAGTAATTTATTGCATACAATGCAAGAAATGTCCTGCAATATATATCGGACAAACCAGTACAGCTCTTAGAACCCGTTTTAATAATCATAAAAGTTCAGTAGTCAACCATAATCTAATTACCCCCGTCTCAAACCACTTCAATACTCCTAACCATAGTTATTTAGATATGTCTTTATGCTGCCTCTCATATGCATCAACAGAAGAAACATCTCGCTTACAACTAGAAAATAGATTAATATTTAAATTAGGCTCACATACTTCTCCAGGTCTTAATATTAAATTTTCTTTTATCTAATTCTCTATCATCTCAGGGCAGTTTTTTTGCTGACGGGAAATTGGCAACCCCGGGATACCTGAGCCAATTTTTTCTCAAGTGAGAATAAAGTATTGAAAATAGCCAGTACTTTAATAGCTCTTATCAAAAGTCCAGTTTCTCTCCTCTGCTTTAATATTTTTAGTTAACAATTGACTGTGAAGAAGACCGGTTGCGTCGAAAATTTGTCAATATTTTATACTCAATACAAATAATTTTTTTTCACATTTGGTGAGTGTATATAATCCTTTTAATATCATACTTATATATTTAAAGCTCACTCAGCGTTTAAATCATACTTTGATTATTTCAGGTACGATAGTAAAAATAGAGAGCCTTCTCTATGTTTGAAACATAAATATATAATTTTATAAATATTGATAACTTACTAGAAATTATTTTGAAAATTGTTAATTGTAGTTGATATTAATTATTCACAAAATTCTATTATTAAATTTTTAAATAATTAAAGTAATTTAAAAACTGTAATAGAATCTCAAATCAAATTTTTAATTATACTAAATATAATGTGTTTTAAATTTTGGCCATTTCACGAGTTAAGACTAATTAAACGTGTGTCTATCTTTAGTATTAATGCTTAAAGTTTAGATAAATTTAACTTTTTTTGTTACATTCAATAATTCATTACAATAGTATCTAAAATCAAAACTAAATATTGAAAAAATGTGACTACTCTTTTGTCTAGCGTTTATGACGTCAGATGTCATCTGAAAGTATGGCGGAGTTCGAGTCCTCGGCTGGGCTGTCATTTGTTTTCGATATAATTTTTAAAATAAATGCAGATTTTTTTGCCAAAATAGAATGAAAAATATGTTAAATTGTAAAACTGTTAATTGTTAGAACTTATTATAATGTATAAGGTCTGACTGTTTTCTAATAATGGAATTAAAACGTACTGTCAAAGTAAAATATTTTTGTAAGTAAACAATTCTTTATGCATAAAAATAAAGAAGATTTTTTGCTCTCATAGAGCATTTTAATAAGTTATTTAATATATTAAAAATTAATAAATAAGAATTATTTTAATTCAATATTTTAATTCTTTAATAATAAAGTTTTCATCAAATTTTAAATTAATTAAATATTTTAAATTAAAAAAAGCAGAAATGTGTGAATTAGTTAATAATTTGAAGTCTTATTCAACTAAACATTAAAATTAAATATTTATGTATTAAAAATTCTTTTGAGAGCATATTTCATATTTGTATCCAATTCTTTGAAATATTTCCACATAACTGTATCCTTTATGGCGCACTCTCTCTTATCTTCTTTTACACAATTTTCAGGATAATCTTTTCCTGCTCTGAAATGCATTAAATAACTCAGATTAGTACTGATTCTATGCCCCAAACATTGATGATATCCATATCTTCCCAAACATGTGAGGGGAAAATGATTATGAACAGCTTCAACATTTCTGGTGTCGTGAAAGCATTTTACATTTTCTGCAATTGGACTGAATTCATTTCTATAGATGTGTCGCATTGTATATAAATTTCGATCTATACTGTTGTTATCAGTTTCCAGTTTACCGAATACATAAACATTTCTATTTTCATAAAAGCCAAGTTCCTTTATTTTATGTTTATTCACTATAGAATTCTGTTTATTGGGAAAAATAAAATTAATAAAAAGTTGTATAATTCACTTATTTTAATTGTTTATATCAAATTGAAAGTATGTGTGAAAAATAATAACAGAATTAATTTGATTTAATGGAAAATTATACTCAGTTTTTAATTTTTTTGTGTAACAAATAGAGTAATACTGTAATGCTGCAAACTGCGGTATTAAAAAACAAACTTTTACCATTAATGTCTAATATGTAGATTATATATATATATATATATAATTTTAAAAATTAATCTTTATTATTGAATACACCCAAACTGGAGCATAGACTTCACAAAATTTTTAGTCCCAATCCCATGACCTTCAGCGTTCCTGCGACTCAATTTGAGTCTGAAAGAAACTTTAGTATTAGTGGTAGAACATTAGAAGTTAGATGTCAAAAACTATCGATTGGATATGTTGATAAATCAGTCAAAAGATAATTAAATATTAAGAATAAATAAATAAAATTTCATTAGAAAAATTTGAATAAAATCTTCTTTAGTCCCAAATAATCCCATTGGTCAAAATTTCGGTCCCAGTCCCATCCCATTCCCAATCCCGTCATAAATGGTAGAGGGGGGTCCGGGATCCCGGGAAATAAAAATTTCTCATTCCCGAAAAAATTTCCCGAGAAATCATAAATAAATTAAAAAATCAAAAATAATGCTAATTTAAGCTTTTCAACATTTGCAAATGTGACTAATTCTAATTGAAAAGAAGGTTTAACATCTTAGGAGTTGAGATTAAGTAGAAACCTGATATCAATAAAGAAAAAACTCATTCAATCAACAAAGATGTCATTTATAGTGAAATTTTTTTTTTAAAAATAATTGTTTATATTAAAAGTGTTTGCAATAAATTTCACTAGTTTAAAATTAAATTTATTGCTTATTGTTAATTATAAATTATATAAAATTAATTAAAATATAGTCAGTTAGGTTTGGAACATAAATTTGGCAAATAAAATTTTGGCTTAAAAAATTACGGGATCCCGGGAAATGATATTGACTTTTCCAGAGAAGGCCCTTCTCTAATAAATGGGACTCAGATTCTATGCTCTAATCCAAACATATAAAATTAAGAATCAAATATGACTCACAGGTGCTGAAGGTAACCTGTGAAATAATCACTTGCAGAAAGAATTATGATCATTTGACCATTTATTTTGATTTTAATTTTAATATATGGAGCTTTTTTAAGAAATTTTAAACGCATTCGAAAATTCAATTTAGGTTAGCTTATTTTTAGGCTAGTTTAATTTTTTGTTAAATTATGCATATTGTACATACAAAATGTCAGTCAAATACAGAAGGTTAAGGCACATCTTTTTGCACATTAGAAAACTGTAAAATGCACACAAATATTATATGTAAACACAACTTATTATATATCATTTTAAAGGTTAGAATTTAAGGATTAAAATAGTATTGATTTTATTGATATAAACTTGTCCTCAATTAAGTTAAACCCTTCAGGACGTGATGACTATGTTATGCTACTTTCCAGTCTTAATTATGGCCCAAAAGATATCATAAAAATATTAAAAAATCGTGGCGTAAGTGTGAGTCGAAGAACATATTATAATATTATTAATTGCTTCGGAAAAAAGCGAAAAATATCTCTAGGGATAGAAGTGTCACCATTTAAACAAAGACCTAAGCCTTCGCGTAATAAGGGAGACATCTTAAATGTTAAACAATACACCGAACGTGAACACCCGCCGACCTACAAATTGATAGCAGAACAATGCTCGACATCAACGAGAACTGTTAGAAGAAATATATCTTTAGATCTCGACAAAAGAGTTAAACGGAAACGCATTGTTCACTCACTTAATGCCGCTCAACGACAACAACGGAAAGCAGTGGCCCGAAGACTATACGATAGATATTTGGCCGGAGATAAATATAAATTTGTGGCCACAATAGATGAGGCATACATTTATTTAAGTAACTCTGGCGGTCGGCGAAGTATTTATTACGTTAAGAACGACAAAAGTGATGACAACTTTTACGTTAAAATGCGTTACGCGCACCCAAAGGGGTTTATGGTCGTGACCGGAGTGAAACATAGAAAAAGTTTAAGATAATTAAAGTGCCAAAGAAAGTGAAGGTTAACTCTGAGTATTACATTACAGATATATTAACGCCAGTTTACGAGGAATTATCTCACATTTATAAGAGTTCTGAACGCAGTTTAGTCTAGTTTCATCAGGATCAAGCATCGTCACACTTTTCTTTAAAAACTGTTAAAAAATTGGATCAATTAAAGGTTAAATATGGTATTAATTATATCACTAAGTGTGACATTCCAGTCAAAAGTCCTGACATTAGTCCAATGGATTTTTGTGTCTGGTTTACTTAAAAGAGCGCTTTGCAAACGAAAACCTAAAGACTTGAAAGGCCTTTGGAAAGTAACGCGTGAATAGTGGGCTAAACTTCCGATGACTGTGATTCAACACGCGCTCATGTCATGGAAATATCGGTGTAGACTTGTAGATAAACAACACGGCTCTCATATTGAACACGTCAAACATTTAAAAAATAAGTTTTCTAATGTGCAAAAGATGTGCCTTAACCTTCTGTAAAATTGTGTTGCAAATTATGATTGAACCTTTTGTGCAAAGAAGCAGGGTTAATCAACTTAATTGTGGGGTAAGAGTACCATCGGACAGATAATTTATTCGATAACTAAATTGGAAGTTTAAGGCAAGCTAACCACATCCAAATAAATTGTAAATTATACAAAATATAATATTAGATCAAACTGTAATAAATAAATACAATAATAAGTTCAAAATTATTTTTAAAAATATGGTTTGGCTATAATATTCAATTATAATTAAAAAGCTCCATAATATTTTGGTTCTAATTTTACCAAATCAATCAAATATAGTTAAAATATTGTGTCTAATTTGCTAAACCATCACTGTAATTTGCAATTACATAGACTAATTTTCTATACCTTTACTTCTCGCATCAATTGAGACCAATTATAAGCATATTTTGGAATAATAAGCTCGTCTATATCAATTAGAGCCAAGTATTCATATCTGTATAGATTTCTATACAAGCAGTCATTTAATTCAAGTAACTCTTGTGGCCAATTCCAGCCATTGATTTGATCAATATACCATTGAAATAGATGTTTGTTATCCAGCTGTATACATTTTATTAAAACTTATTATCACAATTCTTATAGGTTTGCACACTTTCAAGAATCATTATTCTTAATAAAAGTGTATTTTTATAATTCTCAATAGAATGTCATAACAAAAATTTTTTCTCAGTCATCTCCTTTTTAAAATCCCCAAACTCTGCCCAGAGTAAGATTTTTACTGGAGGAACTCGTTTCTACCTTGGCTAACGCTAGGGGACTAGGGATTGTTCGAAAAGCATAGCGCATCTAAGTCAGAGAATTATAAACTCCGGGGCTCAAACTCACGACCCTTCGATCTTGAGTCCGACAAATTTCCACTGAGCACTGAGTCCATCCTGACTCCGCCTTAAAGGGATTTCATAATAGGATAATATTATAATTTTATTTATCCAATCTAAACATACGTATAAAATTGGATGGATAATTTTACTCTTCGGCATTCAGACAGCCTTAAATAGTGGATTAAACTCTAATCCATAATTTTTTGCAGGAACCTGAAACTTAGAATAAAATTCCTGTCAGAATAACCACATAATAGACTACTAAAATAGAAGACTATAATAACTTGTCTTAATTTAATACTGTCGAGTATAAGATCATATATATCATGAATCACTTATAAAAATTACTGAAGATTTTTATTTGTTGATCACTTAAGTTTAGATCATTTTTTAATTTAGCTAAAATATATTTTAGTTAATTGTAAATAATAAGGGGTGATACACATAGTACGTACGCAGTTATGGGGGAAGGGGATCAAACTAATTTTTAAAATGCGTACGCGTACATAGAGATAACATAGGCAGGAGGTGTACATAGCGTACGCTAACAGGGAGGGGGTCTGAAAACAGCCCAAAACTGCGTACGTACTATATGCATAACCCCTAAGAGGTAAAATCTGTGAGAATAAGTTTTAATAAAATGTTTACCTTAGGTAAAGTTAGTTGTTTACTATCAACGAAACCCTTAAAAATTAAATTATAAGATTAATTATTTGTCAAAATTTTACTGTTCTATTAATACCTCTTTTGAATAATAATTTAAAACTTTTTCCATATTCTCGTGTACAACAAATTTATATGAATACACTTTATTCGCTCCGAGAATTTTCAATATTTCCAACCATTCAATTAGTCTAACACTAAAATCATAATTTGCAAAACGAAATGCATGAACACATACACCGAACTCTTCTTTCTTTTTAGGTTTATTATAAATAACTCTTAAATTATGTTTCAATTTGATATCACACGAATCCTTTGTTATCAAGGAAATTGCAGTTGGAATCAAATGTTTGCTCTCATTTGGTATGTCACAGCTTATAAGATGTGGTCTATTAACACCTCCCTCTCCCCAATATTTAGGCCAAATTGTATAAAATTTAGAAACTTTCGATATAACAGCTCTAGTTTTGCTATTAAACCATAACACACACCTATAAATATATTTCGTTAATTTTTAAAATTAAATCATAAATCTAGAAAAGTGTATCAATAATTTTGTGCAGTGTATTAATAATTTGATAATTTCAATACAGTAATAATAAATTGAAAAGACTTACCATAGTTCTATTTTTTTTGTATCAGTTTGGATATTAGTTGTTGTTATTAGTTTTACAGTTTTTATAGACTCTCTATTATCATAATAAGCATTATACAGATAAATTATTAAGTTATTGTTAACAACCATTTCTTGCCAATAAATACTATTGAATTTAATTGAATGAAGTGAAGGAAGCTCAATATTACAAAATTTTAAAGATCTTTTCAATACTCTATGATTAAATATTAACTTTTTCCATTTAGATGAATACATTTGAGGTAAAATAGAATTTTTATCTCTATTTTCTGATAACTTACTTAAATCATTTTTAATTAAACTGTGATACATCATAGAAATTGTCAGTAATATAATTAATAAAAATAGTAAAAATATAATTTTTTTACTAATAAACTTTAGAAATCTGAAGCGTTTAAGTCTTATTTTCATTATGTTTTAAATAAACACTTAAATGATTTACTTAACGAAAAGATTATAATAAAATATATAATATTTAGACAGAAATTTAAATTATTTCTACAAAATCAAAAGTTTCTTTTAATAGTAAAATTCTCTATTTTCAGTATATAACACACAAAAAATGTTTTAAACATTTTAATTTATAAATTCAGTCTTCTGTAGAGATTAGAGTTCTATACATTTAAATTAATGAATTAAATCTTCATTTAATTAAATTAATATTCATTATAATTATATAGTTTAAAATTTATTCATTTATTCTTCCTAATAATTTTTTATTATTATATATTTATAGAAAAAGAAATAAATTTAAAAAATTGAAAAAAATTAAAATTTGTTTTAGTTTGAATCAAAATCTATTTTAATGAGCCGTCGAGTGGATATACAGATCTGTAAATTTATAGTTTTATTAATTAATTCATGATGATATTTAATTCACCTGCCTAGTTTACTAATTATACCTCAACATATAAAACACATTTTAGAGTAATTATACAAGTACAACATTATGCGTGCATACAGTATATGCAATTAATAAAAAGTGTGTTCTATTACTTTAGTCTAATATATTAACAAATGGCTCATTATAAACTTTACTGACAATCAATGATACTTCAGTTCTGTAGAAAAATACGGCTTAATTAAAATACAATTTATCTAATCTTTATTAATCCCTATTTACGACTTTTTTGTTCCCTTTAAATAATATTAGACAAAAATCAATGTTTAAAGTCCCTAATAAGTTTTATTAAGCTTATATATTTAATGATAAACAGCATTAATATTTGAAAACCTCTACTCTAAATCAGTGTTCGTCGTTAAAAGATAATATTTACTTCTAGGAAGCCCTTGGATGACAAATAATACTAATCCTCTAAAAGATAAGATAATCAAAAACAGTTTAGATTTATAAGAAATAGCACCTCATCTATCAAAACCTAATAATACCGGTAATTCTAAGAAATATTAAATGCGGACGTTACGTTTATCATAACATCGTTAGCCATGAATTCAACTATCAAAAGTTTTGTTTGAATGAACTTATAAGGATTATTAATTCAACATAAATTAAGTGAAAACTTTGATTTGTCATTTTCTATAAAATTTTGAACAAAATTTTGATTACAATGTCCGTTAAAAATTAATTAGAAAGATTTAATTTGCATTATTGTTATTAATAAAAAACTTTAATAAGAACTTTAATGTAAAGTATAACAGAAAATGGGGTTTATTTTTATGATAAGCATTTGTGGGCTTTTTTTGAATAAAATGTAGATCTTAGGCCAATAGTTAAAAGAATAACTTAATGTAGATGTATCTATGAAGCGGTTTGCCTTAAGTTGGCATAAGATCAGCATTTTATTTTTTAAAAAGCCATCAATTTTACTATCATTGTAAACACTTCCACAAAACTAAGATTAATGCATTTGAAGTTATGTTACTTTAAGTTAGGTCTCTTGGAATCATGAAAAAAATTGGCCCCAGTGCATAATTGCATTTAAAAGCGCAATCAATCATTTATTCATTTTCTTATAATAATAAGAGAAAATAATAGAAATATAAATATTAAATTTTATTTCAAATATATTTTAAAAATGAAAATGTTATTAACAGTCTTATTCATAATAAATGCTTATTACTCTCTAGTTTTTAGTCAACCACCTATTTGTCCGTGTGAAGACATATCATTATGTAAAACAATAAATCGTACTGGAAATGAGGTAATCAATAAAATAATTTAAAATTTAATAAAATGAAATTCTAAAAGTAAAGCATCATGCATTTTTTAAATTCTAGACTGCATTACTCGTTAAGTGTAAAATATATCAATTTTAATGTTATATTTCATACAAAAAAATTATTTTAAGGTAAATATTATTATTACTAATTTCAAGGTTTATGCGTTTGTTTTGGAATCTGATCGTAGTGTTTGGTCAATGTTTGACTGGTCTAAACTGACAACAATAGCTTTGGTTAACTTTTATGACCCAGAGTTGCTATGTTTCGCGCATCAAAATAATGTCCGAGTGGTTATGCTTGGTATTTAAATTTTAAAATGAATTAATTTCTATGAATAAAATAAATACAGTTTTATTATTTCATTTAAGCTGATTATCCCAAATCTGATTTGAATAACTATAATAAAATAAATGAATGGATAGAAAATCAGTTACAATATGCAACAGATCGCTTTCTGGATGGTATTAATATAGATATTGAATATGATATTGACATGAATAGCAATTTGGTTGAAGCACTTTCAGTGTTCACTAGAATGGTAGCTAAAAGTTTTCACACTGCTATTCCTGGTTC
>JAQGCH010003710.1:0-10123 GCA_034699485.1 Nanhermannia elegantula | reverse complement strand
CCATTAGCATAAAAACAATTTTACGCACAGTATAATAAAGTAATGGTAACAAATGCAAGTTTCAAATTTGTTTCAATCTTTATATCTATTTTATAAGAGACTTCATTAGAAACAAATCCTATCAGCACAGAAATGTATTGGTATTTATTAGACTTTTTTAAGTTAAATATTGCATTTGAGTTAAATTTAATTTTTTTAGTAAAAGTTAAATTATTTAACTTTAACTAAAATTAAAAAACATATATTTCAGTTTTAAAAACTTATTTTTAAAGGCAAAATTTGCAAAGGTTTGCACTTATTTTTAATAATAAGTCCTTTAAGTGATTCAAAATATTCTTATTTATTAAAATTTCGTTTTACAGATTACTTACGGGTTAATATCAGGAAGTATTATAAGTCGCGAAGCAACGGGAGTGCCTTTTGTTTATTTTTAATAATTAATTTTTACACATATAAAGATAATAATTTTATTTATACACTATTAAAAACTGAAATATTTAAACTCTATCTTAATGTTTTTCTGTTTTTTAAACTTAAACTTAAAGTACTTCTTGTTTTTTAAACTTTATCAAAATATCAAACTTTTATGATAAATACCTTTAACTAAAACTAAAACTAATTCAAAAATTTTAAAGTAAAAAGGTCTGGCATTAGTAGTCATAATCTACTAGTTATTTCATTTGATTAACTTCAGAACGAATAAAAAAGATTAAGTGAATTTTTAAAATAATATGAAAAAAAACCAATTACACATATTTTGAAATAGTTTGGGAGAGATTAGCCAACTAGCACGTGCTCTACAAGACAATAAAACAAAAAATACCGTTTCAGTTGAATAAAACCAGTTCAAGAAAAGTTAGATATTCTTATTTAATATAAAAGATTAATACCGGTAAATATCAAAAGGTACCTGATATCTAATAATCTCAAACTTAATATCCATTAAACATTAAAAGGATGAGGTTTTCCAAACATAACAGAAGTTAATTCTTCTAAAAAATAGCTCTTTCATTTTCATACCTATTCTAATAATTAATGACGAGCATTAGGCTAGCCTAGGCTCCAGGCTCGGCTCGAGAGCCTTTTCGGCTCAGGCTCAGGCTCTAAGGTTTTTGAGCCTAGGCTCAATAGGCTCCGGCTCGGAGTTTTCGAGTCTATGCTCTTCATTACTAATAATGTATAATGGTTGCGCCTGCATACCTTTTATTTTTAATTCTTTAGTAAAAAGTTATTTATTCAACTGAAACTGCGTTTTTTTGTTTTTCATATTTCGTAAAGCACGAGCTGATTGGTGGATCTCAATCAAACTTTTATAAGGAATATTTAGACGCTTTTTTGCATAACATATTAAAATTTCATATAATTTTCTCCATTTATTCTTAAGTTATTCAAAAAATGATTGTCTGCTTTTATTCATTTCGAATGTAATGCAGTCTTAATTAGTAATTTAGTATATACTGGGATTATAAACTACATAATTCATAAGATATACATCATTTTTCTTTTGTTTTTTTTCATATACTTTTGTTGAGCCTATTGATTCATCCGCATTGTTGACATGAATTTCTAATCAGATTTAAGATATTCTCGAACAGTATAAGTTTCACAAACTTGTAAATTGAGAGAATATTTATATGTTTTTTCAATTTAAGTTTTCAGACTATGTATAAAATAATTTGTTAACTATTAGTTCATTGCCCGTTAAATTCTGCGATATCTAATCAGAGTTTGTAAGAGCTTTCAGTTTAAAAGTTTTTCAATCTGAGGCTTTGAAATATTGGTTTTTCTATGGTATCAGAAAGCTATAAATATTTCAATTGAATATATAATACCTTATAATTTGAATATACATTACATTACAACAGCAGGTTTTGCACTTATAAAAGGAAATCCAAAGTACTGTACATTTAATTTTAGTTTAATTTACTGTATACAGTATAAAATATAAGTATGGGTATAATTGCCTGACAAGTTATGAACTTTCAATCAATGATATCAAAAGTTTAAAAACAAAAACAATAAAAGTAGTATAAAAACACATAAAAGAGCTTTAATTATAATTTGTATTTCAGTTCCTTGAAGTCTAAAAAACTGAAACTAGACTTAAAAAATAAAATTTAAAGCCGAATCTCTTATGAAAAACTTTACATAATATGATCAAACGGATAAACTCTATGATTTAATGGCAAACGTTTTCTACATCTGATGTATAAATAAATAACTTATTTAAACTCTAATGTATTTCAATCTGCATCTCATTAATTTATTTAAGGTTGTAATATAGATATCAATCTTTGATTATTAGTGATAGCATTCATCAGGTTTTAAGTATTAGTTTATCTTTAAATATATTCTGTAATATAAATTTCCTTATATAAAAATCTTGTAAGACAAACACTGTGTCATTACAGACAGCAACAGACAGTTTTAACTTTTTTATATTATAAAGTATCTCATAGTTTGTCTCAATGTATTAAAAATCCATTTATACCTTAGGAAAATCTTAAATAATCCCGAGAATACAGGTTTAAAAATCTCAACAAATTGAGAAGATTGAGAAAACTATGAGAAAATAAAAAACTGCGAATAACTATACCTATCACTCCTATCACTATTACTAACTATTATCACCGATTCGGTGGTGCTAAAAAAGTTGAAATTTGTATGGTAAAATGGGGCTAAAAGTGGTTAAAAATGGGGCTTAAAAATGGCGAAAAATGGGATTTAAAATTTAATTTTATATAATTATAAAAATTATTTATGCTTTAAAAACGATAGTAAAGTATCATATTCTTATGTTCAATTGTATATTCAGTCATACTTTAACTGTTATCTGATTTAATACCCTTTTTGGCGTATAACTCGAGGGCTATACTAGATTAATGTTAATTTTTTGAAAATAAAATGTGAGGTGTTTACGAGGGTCACAGCCAAAACTTGGGTGGTAGAGGGGCCTATAGCCCACCAACGATTTTTGTACTATCGGAAGAAAAAGTATTTGTTGAATCTAACATTTTCGCGCTCATCAATTAGTGTATGTGTCCAATCGTGTTCAATGTTCCCTTAATAATATACAGTCTTATTGGTTATAGCTATTTTTTAAGCGCGAAGTTTAACAAATACTTTTTCTTCCGATAGTACATTTAAGTGTAAGTCTATAGCAATTTTAAAAAATTGCCATATATAGTGTTTTCCTATGTTTAATCCCCTCAAACTGAAAATCTTGGTTACGGCACTGAAGAGGGTTTCGCGTCATAAGCGCAATTTTTTGATTAAACCTATATTTATACATATTCATAAATTAAGAAAGGTCACAATTTTTTATGTTGAGGCATATCTCGACAATAGTCCCAAAAAAACAATCTTTTCTTTCCAACAAAACGGAAGTGACTGTCCATCAGGTGTTTTTTGATTATTGTATTTTCTAAAATTGAATAAATTTTTTATACAGATAGAACCGTTCAGGCACGAGTTACTATTAGAAATCTATATGAGTTGCGAAGCAACAGGATTAGCTAGGATTTTGTTATAAATATTTAAATTTTTGGTTGTTATAATAAAAATACTTAAAAATAAGAAAATTCGAAAGAATGCAAAATATTTAAAAGTTTTTCAATTAATTGTTAGTATAATTAATTTAGTCGATTATTGGGAATATGCGTGAAAATTGTAAAATGTTGTTTACCATCTTTTTAGTGATGAATTGAGCAAAAACAAGTGGAGAAAGATTTAGCCTCAAAATTAGATTATCACAAATTGAGCAAATTGATGCGCTCAAAAATTATTTAAATTATTTTATACTACAATTTTAACTTATTTATTAAAATTAAAAAGCAAAAACTTAAACAAAATCTCTAAATGTTGATTAAAAATATCTAAGATATCTAATGTTCAAATGGTATTTCTAGTTATGTTTTAGATTTAACAAAAAATCATCTCTAGTAATAAGTATTAAATGCATTATAATTATCTTTTAGTAGTTCTGAAATGTGATTTTAATTATTTTTATTATATCTGATCCTAAGTTTTTGTTGAAATGAATATTATAAATACTGATAATCATTTATCATGGTTATCATCATCAAAAAGTTCACGTGGATTTGCATTTAATCCGGTCTGCGAACTAACTCATGAGAGTCATTAATATTAACTTTAACATCAATCTCGTTATTCATTTGATTAAAGACAGAATCAAGTATTACTGGCACAAAAGTTTAATTATGAATATTAAGACTTAAGATCGATTCATTTATACTTGTATTCATTTAATTCATTGATATCTTAATGCGTAAAAATAATAATATTAAGTATAATACAAGTATTTATTCCAGAGGTCATGTCGTCATAATCTGCCCAAAGTTTTCCATAAATATTCAAATGTAACTTATTATTGTTATATTTTTGTGGTTCATTATTCGTATTACACTCATAAAGAGCATGCAACAAACATCCTACTCGTTATACTTCTATTTACGAATTCGAAATACTAATAATTATTTCTTAAGGTCTTATTTTAATGTTTTGCGGCTGTTTTGGTGTTAAGCACTTTAGATATCACTAGGAGGTCCTTCTTTGCTATTCATTGATTCAACAGTCAAAATGAAGTCCGAACTAAATTAAATTAATGTCCCATTTAATGCTGTATACATAATAAATTTATCTAATCATCTATCTATATATCTATCATAAATCATTGCATCTTAAAAATATAAACATCGTATTGATTGGATAGTATTTTCTTCTTCTTCTTGTTATTTATTTGATAATAAAAATAGGTCTTTTACATTGTCTCTGTATAGTTCGGTCAAATTGATGTTAGTTTTGCATTAATAGCAGTTGGGCTTTACTTTTTGGTTTCAAATTTTACTCTTTAGATATAAAAACTAGTATTGAAATTAGTTTTTAATACTTAATAGATAATAGTGGCAAAGACATGAATTTTTCCGGGTTTGTTGATTTGTTTTTCATTAAATTGCGTTTTGATATAAATTTGAATTTTGTTTTTTAACTTAATATCCATCCATCCATTCACTGCCGAACAGATGGGTATTTAATTTGAAAAATAAAATTCAAATTTATATAAAAATATCCTTAGAATTAATTAAATTCACAACTAAAACACTTAAAACCCTGAATTTAACTCTAATTTGCATTGTGAGTAAGTTAACACTTTCCTTATTGGGGGTCTCATGAACCCACTATAGATACACGTATAATAATATATATTTTTAAGCAAAATTCATGCTAATTATAGCATTGTTCTGATTGATATAATTTTAAACGTCATTTTGATACGAGAAATAATATCTTCGACTATTTTTGCATTTGTTAAACAATAGAAAATTAAATTTGAGGAATAAATTCTGTTCCACTAACCAAAAGTGCAAAAATTATACAGAAATAGTGTCAGGGGAATCGAAAAATAATATAAGTAGGATTTATTAATGCAAATTATTAATTAAATTCTAATTTCCACTTTATTGTATAATTCTTTCCAATATTATTCATGAACTCATATAAAATATATTTATTTTAATTCTTAAATGAGTTGATCTCTATATGATTGCCAGAACTTAAATAATAAGAGCTATGATTACAAAATATTTTAAATTTAAAATAACATCAATCAAAAGTCTATTACTACTATTTGACACTTAAAGAGATATATCGAAGCACTTAAGATGAAAACAGTTAGATCTGGTTAGAAGTAATCAACATGAATGTAGGCATAGTTTTATAAATACAGTAGTAATTTAATGGATTCAATCTTTACTTATTTCTAACTGTAGATAAATTAGTGAAAGCCTTAAAATTAGAGTTCCCAAAGCGAAAGACTGAAGTGTCAGATCTCAGAATTGATGATTAGTTAATGTATAATAAACCATAATATCTATTAAAACATCAAAATATGAGCCTAAACTTAATAGTATTATTATTATTATTTAGCAATAATCTTGTCCCCCGTCTAGACAATAGACAAATGTTTGTATAAAAAATATAAAGCTTTCGGGATTGTCTATCATATGACTATTGTAATATTGATATTCTTTAGTATATAATGTGTCCATTTTTGAGCATAAAGAGGCTAATGCCTTATGCACTGATTGCAGTTTAGATGCACGAGTCTATAAGCGTATAATTATGAGCATCATTTGCCAGATGCCATCAGATTGCGTTTAAATAGCATTCGGTTTACCATTTAGCTGGTCATTGACAATGCTCTTAGTTTCGTGACTGCATATAATTCTCTTTTTCGGAGCTTCACTTATTTGGTAAAAGCCATAAATTGTTTTACAGTATTACATACATAAATATTTGAGATAGTGATGGTCAACATATTTAATACTGTTAGGTATGTCGGTCTAATTTGATAATAGCATGAAAATTAAATTAAATTATGGATTAAAAAAAGTTATATCTAAAGTCTTAAATCATAATACGAGTGGTATTTTAAAGTAAGGTTTAAAACGCTTATCAAATAAAATATTTATAATTTACTACTTTATGAGATGACATTAAATCAAATGGTTTACTATTTTAAGAAAGCATTTAATTTAATCATTTCTCTCATTAAATACTAAAGAGTTTATGAAATTAATTTTAATTTGCAAGAAAACGATGATCTCAAGGGTACAGTCACTGTAAAAGTTTGATTAATAAAAGATAACAAAATGGTTTTCGTTTTCGTTTTAACAAAATGTTAATTCAATTTGAAAATTAATTCAAATTAAAACTGAATGTAAAGATGGAATAATAAATCGGAAATAGATTATAAATTAATCTTAATTTAGTGATTGTTCTCTTCACGAAATCATGTAGAGTTAGTTGTGTTTGAAAGTAAGCCCATAATCAAATACACCAACGCCTTTGGTGGGGATAGTTCTATATTAAGGCTGCCCTAATTTGCTTTCCGCTTTAAATTGCAAAGTGAGTTGAGTTAACGCAATGCATGGTTATTAACAGCTTGAAAGAGAGAGGGGAAAAACGATCTCAAGTTTTTACTTACGAGTTAAACTTACATAAGATGTGAGTTTATTTTTGGCATTTGGAGAGTCCCTATATTTATGTGCCAAACAAATCGTGTACCCTTACATTCAAGCAAATGTCGTCAACTTGAAAACTACGTCTTCTTTTAGTTAAATAAAGTTTATGCTAATTTTATTATTTCTAGATTTCATTTTCAAGTTTTAATTTATAGAAATGAGATATTTTTATTTTAAGTAATGCCACAACAAAATGATATGTCACAAGTTTTAATTGACAGGACTCTTAATCAAGATGAAGATCACTCCAGTGCTGCCAATGAATCTAATTTCAATTTGAATGTTGACGGTCAGGATAGTGGTCAAAATGAATCAGATTTGGAAACAGAAGAGTTCGCAAAATTGAGATGTTCTAGTATTCAGACTGAGGTTATTAGTGAACGCAGGAGACGAAACCCAACGCCAGGATATCCCGGTCTAGCGTTCGGCAGCTCTTTATTTTCGTCGGGAACTATCATGAAATTTAGAGTTATTTCTAATGAACTTCACAACATTCAAAATGTTCAGCTGAAAAGGGTATGTATTTTCTGAAAGCTTATTAAATATTTTGATACAATGATAGTTAGTCTAACTCTGCTCTCAGTCTGCTCTAACTTATCTATTTTCAAAATCTAAATGAGACCCACGTTATAATTTATTTTTCTGTGAATTTTGTTTATCACAATTTTTATTTTTGATTATTTCCCACAATTTAGTTTAATAGCGTTAACTAAAAAGCTTATTATTTAAAAACTTTATTTTTAGTTTATTCAAATAATTATCTTTACGTTACATAATTTTAAAATCGTTTAGTGCTTACATAATTCATTCACATAGAAGATTGAGTTTAATGATTGTCAGACAGTTATTGTGGATATTCAGTTAGTAGTTAAGAGCTTACTCCTTGGTTAGACTTCTATCTGCAAATTAATATTTAAAGGTCGTGAAGGAATTATGACCTATGATGTTAAAAATCGCACTTTTAAATGAATAATTATTTTCAAAAAGTTTCACTAAAGCGTATTGTTTTGTAAATTAATATTTTAAGCAAATTATTAATAACTAGATGTAACTTATAATAAAATAATATATTATTCTGTAATGAGAAGTACCTTTTAAACCTAATCGGTATGCTTTTCTCCTCTGACCTCCAATGCTATTATTTTCAAAATGATTGATCTTTTTAAAGGTGTTTTTAATTAAAAAATGATAAAAACGGGAAAAATATAAGTTTTGAGGTTAAAAATCTCAATTGTTCGGATGAATTATGTCCGTTAGAAACAAATTATGTCTGTTAAGAATCAAATTATATCTAAACTCTGTTTTTCATAAGAATATGAATTGTCAAAAAAAATATAAATCCCAAATTTTTTTTATTTATATTAAGAGAATATTAATATTCCCTAACTATTTCAGATTGGATTATAGTATTATGAAATATTGCTATTGCTTTCAAATGTTAATCAAACTTTTATTTCTGGTTAATTACAATATATATGCTATTGATAAATGAGTCAATTCTGATAAGTTTGAAAGCACACAAAATTTTCGAAAATTAATTAATGACTCAAAAGATTGTATTAAACTTTTTCTATTATATTTCTGATCCAATTAATTAATTCAGTTAGAAATAATACTATTAATTACACCTTAACTCCGGAAACTGCTCACTTATATTAAACGATATTAAATTTCTGAAAAGATAAGCTGACTTAATGCTTGTTAAGATTGCTTAATAGCCCTTATCTATATATTGAAGTAATAAAAAATAGTAAAATAAAACCTTATTTTCTTGAAAATAGAGTAAAGTTTTGTGGGCGATCACTCCCTTAGTTATATGAAACAGATATAAAACAATTTTATAATCCCATTTTTGTTGTTTATTTATGTTCTTGACTTTAATGAACTCAGAAGCTTATGTAATTTGAAATATGCGGAAAAGTTCATAATGAAGATAAATATTTATTATGAAAGTTTATGACTTATAAACTATAAGGTGTGCTGCTTTTGCTTTCCCAAGTTTTTTTGTGTTTCAAATTTTTTTTGTTTAAATTTTTTTTTGTTTTTATAATTTGGTAATTAACTAATAATTAAAATATTAAAGTAATTAAAGAAATCTTAATGCTTACTCCGCATTATTTATAAGTTGCTCTAAATTTAATTATTAAATTACTTTTAATAAATTTATGGTTTTTAAACAAATTAAAAAGTAGTAATTTTTTTTAATATTTTAATTAATTTTTTAAGCCTTTAAATACATAAAAGTCTATTTCAAACATGAACTCTTTGAACTTCATTAAGAATGAATTATTAACACTTACATAATAAGTTAGACCTTGTGCTAGGTTTGATTAAAATCTTGCTTATCTATTATCCCATCATATATTTATAATTCCATACACATATTTAATTCAAAAAAAGATTTTCTATTTCGAAATAGTATAGGTTACTAAAGCTGATACTGTATTTAATAACAACATTTGGGTGAAACAAATCAATTTCAAATGATCCCTAAAATTATTTCTTTAAAAAATGACATTTAAGTGTTACAATTCGGCAAAATTAGATTCACTGTAAGCTTTTCAATGAATAATAAGAGTCATTATTCAGGGGAAAAAAGGTTTGATGAACCGTTGCTTTTAAGTATTGTCAACTTCAAAAATAAAGGCGTAGTACTCAATTACCATCAAATGGCCATTTAAAATAGTGTGAATAAAAAAATTAACATTTTTAAATTTAAATAAAGGTAAACAATCTCTTAACTTATGTGTGAAAATCCTTTAACATAACAAAAGCTTAGAGAAACTTCACTTATTTATAGAAATTTTTATTTGTTATTTAATACTTTAATTGAGTTTTGTATTCAAATGCTGAGCATTAAAATTTTTTTTAATCAAATAATCATGAAATTCATTAATAATACAATCAGAATCACTCCGATAAAGATTTTCTATTTTTGTTTTGTCAAATATATACGATATGATCAATTCCTTAATTTATGCCAAACAATAAACAATAAATGAAATAACTATTATGGAAATCACTTATTTCCCTAAACACGACTTACACAAAGAGAGATCAGGTATCCTAAAAGCAGTCCT
>JAQGCH010003709.1:0-10126 GCA_034699485.1 Nanhermannia elegantula | reverse complement strand
TGAAGACGGATGGAAACTCAATGTTCTCTGTATGTACTTTCTAATTATTTATACCTATTTAATTGGATCTACTGCTAAAACTTCAGCAGCCTCAAATTCTAAAAACTATTACTTATTTATCTCTTTTTCACATCTTATTCTCTTTTAGAGGTATCTTTTATTTCAGATCCAAATTGATATTTTGTTTTGATGGCTTACTTTATTTAAAGTCAAAAATCAATGTTACATTTGAGAGGAGATAGGGATTCTGTTTCAATTTGGGCTAATGGAGAAATATATTTTAATGCCATAAAAATAATGCACTAAACAGTTTATTCAAATATCAGATCAATCCATTATAGGCTTCACTAATTTACTTCTCTTAAATGGTTTTTTCAAATAAAACCTATTTGTTATGCAAATAATTTAATAAAATCTCATTTTCATTCTATTATATGAAGTAATATTTTGATAATTTTAATTAATTCAATAATTTTCTAGAATTTGATTAAAGTCTTATAGAAATAACTTATTTCGTTAACCAATCTGTCAATTGTTACCAAAGTTATAAACTGAATAAAGAATTTTTGGAGAATAAATCTTCTCTATCAATGAAATAGCGATACATCAATCATTATTTTATGAATAAAAATAGTTGATTCCGTTCCCTCATTCCCTCTGAACGATGAAATTTCATTGTAAACCCTGAATTTCTTAAGCTAAGTCAAAATTTATTGCTTTCTTTCCAAACTTCTCACATAAAGAAACGAGAATTTCAAAAAACTAGATTTGATATAATTTGAAACGAAATGGCATTAATTTTTGATCGAAATGCGATATCTTTTATGACACAGGCATAGCGTTAGATGACTTTGAGACAGTATTCTTAAGTACAGTCTCAATTTGTATTTAATGAATATTTAATTTGTTTCTCAGATGCACCGAATGTAACAATAATACACAGAGGGAATAGGATTGATAGCACGACTGTGAATGAAGGCGATGAAATTGTAATGGAATGCTCTGTTAGAGCTAATCCAGTAGCAAAAATTGTACAATTCTTGCACAACGGCATCCAATTAGTGACTGACTCTCAAGCAGGTGAGTCGAGTCAACGCTATCTACAAAGCTTTTTATTTTGTGTTAAACTTGTTCATTACATTCTAAGGTATTATTGCAAATAATTCAAGTTTGGTAATAACAAGTGCCCGCTCAATACACAAAGGAAATTACCAGTGCTTAGCTATCAATTCACAAGGAAAGGGAATGAGCCAAGAAATAAAAGTTAATGTCCAATGTAAATATGTTCACTTCAGTTCTCACAATAATTATTTCCACATTAAATCCTGTTTTAATAATTCACCGTTTATTGTAGTTCTTGTGTTCGTTTCATTCACTCTTTCAAACTCTATTTTTCTTAGCACTTAATAAAGGTTTAAATAGAAAGCAAACTATTTTGCTTATGTTTCATCAATATCAGTAACACTACTTTTGTTGACTCAATAGATTCCCCAATTTGTTCTCAGCCGCCGGCAATGGTTAGAGTAATATCATTGGGAGAAGAACTCAAGTTATTTTGTTCAGTGGACGCGTCACCAACTGATGTAACCTTTCACTGGACATCAAATTTAAGCAAATTCAGAGACAATAATTTCATGAGTGAAGGCCTTTCGAGTACTCTAGTCTTTAAGCCATACGACAAACACGATAGTGATGTGATATCTTGTTGGGCCAGTAATGTTGTCGGAAGAATGAAAGAGCCCTGTCTTTTCACATTCAAATCAGCGAATCCTCCCTCACAAGTGACCGATTGTGTTAGTCTTAATCAAACCACTTCTTCGCTGACTATTGATTGTGTGGCCGGAAATGATGGAGGATTACCGCAAACCTTTAATTTAGAACTTTATAATAATAATAACGAATTAATTATGAATGACACCAATCATAATAAGCCAGTCTTCGTGTTACAAGACTTGGGCTCTGGAAATAATTACATTGGAATCGTATATTCTAGTAATGAGAAGGGCAAGAGTGAAAACTTCCAAATTAAACTTCAAACACTCAAATTGCTTAATAAAAAATTCAGTAATAATTAACTATTCTTTTTCATTAACTTAATCCTTGGGATTTGACTTTATCTTTCTTATTGTAGTTTTAGAGACTCCACAACAGGATGCTTACGATGTTATCATTGGAATGATAGCTGGACTTCTATTAGTATTCATACTTTTATGTATTATTATAGCGATTATATGCAAAATTAGAAGTCGTGACGAAGAAAAAGAGCAGAATATGAATAAGAATTCGGAAAAACTGAATGAAACTCAAAAGTAAATAACTCTTTGTTGAGTGCCTTTGTGTAGAGTTTTCAATTTAAATCTGTGAATACGTATATAACTTTCAAAAGAAAATTAAATTTATTTCTTCCCTTTATTACAATAGTCTGTCTGTATTTCTGGTGCCAAATGGAGAGAATGTAGTAAACTATGACAGCACGAGAAATCCTGATTTGATTCCTGAAATTTATGGTAACACAACATACCAGTAATGTCTATGATTTGAAACTTCTTTTTCTGCATTTTTTTATAAGAACCTGAAATGCAGTTACAAACAAATCATTCCTTAACGGCACAAACGGCACAATCAAATGGTGATATCACAAGAGCTCATAAATTTATGGCAAATAAATCAGTTTTTGTTACAAATCAAAGCGGAGCTGCAAATAAACTCTACCACACCGTTCAGTTTCATGCGGTAATTACTAAACAATTATTATAAAACAATATTGATTTGTATGCATTAACTTATTGTCAAAATTCTCAAATTATTATGTAAAGGACGACACTTTTCATATACATCCTGATTCCAATCAAACCAATTCTGGAGACTATAAAGTAATTATACCCTTGATTTGCATTAACAGCTATTTTTGATATATAAATGTCTAACGGGTCTAAACATAATGGCTTTACACTAATTATGATTTTTATTTTTCATTTTTGAATAATAGGTACAAACGAATACACAAAGAGTTAATGAATATCCGCTCACAACTGCAGTTTAATTAAGTTTTGAGTCATTATTCGCTTTAAACTAGACTTTTGTGCCTTAACTAATAAATTATAAAATAATTTTTACATTTAATAAATTACTATTTATAAAGTCATCAAATTTTATATTTCGCAAAAAATTATAACTATTTTAAATAAAATTCAAACAAATAATGAAAGTATGCTTTTATTATCATTAAAGTGTGAAAAGTCAATGGATTGACTCTGAACTACAATAACCGCCAACTGTGTCAATAATTTAATGGGAACTTATATTTGATACGTTCTCACAAACACATCAAAGGCAGCGCTTTTCACTTCAATTTGTTAAGAAAGTAAAGTAAAGAAAAATCTAATCCTAATTAAATAGAAGTAAACCCTCTTCAAGTCAACAGAAAAAACAGTGCTCTCAAAGAAAATGTGATTAAAATTTTTGAGTATTTTAATTACTTGCAAATGAAAACTTTTAGACTTTTATGAGATTAACTCAAGTTTTTTATAATTCATTTAAAGTAACTTTACTTTAAAGTGATTGGCTTTAAAAGCATAACAATACCAGACTATTGGCATCGGTTTTAAAATTTACTAAAAACACATCAATTGCTTATTCTAATTAAAAAAATTTAAATATATTTGTCTTATGGTTCATGAATATGAATCTCAGGATAATTGCAATAAAACTGCAAAATTCAGATCTAAAACAAGTTCTGAATGTGCACAAAGTGATCGACCAATCAATTGAATGCTTACAAGTTAGAGAAAGTTTAATTCTGTATATTATAAGCTAATCGGGGATTAATATATTGACTTATCTTAAGCACTGTTTCAACTCTGAACTTTAGATTGTTAGAAAATTTAATTAAAGATAGCAATCAATCAGACGACTCACTGTATGAAAGCTTTGGTTAAATCTTTTTGTGAAGTTTTTGACTCCAATTTACAAAAATAGTTTTATTGTTGAAATGTTTAAGTTTTTGTTATTAAAACAAATAAGTACTGAAATCGAATACTTAGAAATGTTGAGTCAAATGAGCTGATCTGTATTCAAGTTTTATTTATATAATACATAACAATATGCTCTGCAAATAGTGAATCATTAATAGTGAGTCTATTTATTATTTATATAAACCTATAATTATTAAAAACAATATTTTTTCAAAAATATACAGTATATGAATAATAACTAATTGTTTTTAATAGAAATTGAATTAAAAATATTTAATGTATTCAAATATTTTTAGTGATAGTCAACTATTATTTGAAAACTAAGTTCTAAGAGAGTGTGAGAAAGTGCAGAGACAGCAGTGCACTGCTGTGCGACACATACAGTACAAATAGATGCCAATGTAATGAGAGATTGTTTACCAAATCTGTTGGAATTTTATTACAGATCTCGTATTCAATGATTTCTGTTTAATCCTCACTATATGTGTGGTCAATGAGTTCCTGTTCTCTGTCAATATATATATTAAACTCTAATTGCATTCACACGTTCGGAACCAACAAACAGTCCTCAACTCTAAGCGAAAAATGCTTTTAAAGTTTTAGTTCTCAACTTTTGATTCGCTTAAAGTCGGATTCAATCCTTTTGGGAATTATTAGGCGACTGAGTGACTGACTGTCTTAGAAAAAAATTGATTTCAGTCTAAAGACTTCATAAAATAATTGGTTTCTAAAACTGATTTCATTTTATATTCAGTACTTCGAGAGTTTGGTTGAAATGTTTTACCAAAACTCTGATCAAGTTTATGGTCAACTCATAATAGTTGAGAACATGAATAATAAGTTTGTCGAACAGCAAAATATTATTATTAATAAAAGAGTTCGAGAGAAAAAACTTATTACAAGACTCGAGAGAACTAAACAGAATAGATATGATTTCATAAATATTCGTCGCTTTGGTTCTAATGACGGGTGGAGTGATTGTGGCGATGATTACACACAAGATATGAGCGAAGATGAGACTGACTTCAGTCAATTGAGTGGAAGACAAATAATAGAAGTATTTAAGATCGCTGTTCCGTTACCACAATTCGAGTCCAGTTTAAAGAATGCGGTCAACAGTGCACTCAATTTGATTGATTCGATTGACGATGATTTCGATGACAATGACATACAAATAGATAATGACTTCTTTAGCTTCCAGTTATTACATAAAATGTCGATTTTGATTGCATCAGATATTTGCCACACATTAAAGGTATTGTAATGTTTGCATTGATTTAACTATTTTTTAATATAACGTTATGATAAGCGCTCATTTAGTAGTGTATAACGCTATACACTGAGTGACCCGACTTTGTTTCAAACCCGGACCAAATACAAAGCATGACCAACATTTGCCATAACCTTAGTCAAGGGCTCGAATGGCTCTTTAAATCTAAACTTATGAAAGACAGAAAAACCGAAAATGTTATGTTTTAACCGCTTTTTTTATCTACTATTTTAGATTCAAATTCTCAAAATGTTGAAAGAATTGTTTCTTCGAAAGGATTTGAACGAATTTTTAGTGAAAATTATTGTCACTTCTAATTTGGCTCAAGAATTGGTTAATTCAATCAAATATGGAGATGAAGTACTTGTTGAACAAACAGTTTCCTTAATTGAAGTACTTATGAACCGCTCGAACATCTTAATAATGCATATCATAAACTTGGGTTATATTAATGTCATAAGAAATCGAATGAAAGACTTCAAATGGAAGACATTCTCGAAAGTTTCGATTCAAAATCTAAGAGAGAGGCAAAAGTTCAATCGTTTGAGTGATCAAAATGAGAAATATAAGAATAGTAAGAGAGGTCTTCAAAAGTTGCCTCGAATACTATCGCGAGCTGTTCTTCAGCTGATTTGCACTGAGTTCAAGCAAATGCCTGACTTTGTTGATTGTTTAATGCCTTTAATGTATTGCTTCTTGACATGTCCTGACAATGAGGTCAAACAGAACGCATTGTCCACTCTGTTAATGCTCGATATGAGTAATAATATTATTTGCAATATAGTGATAGAAAATCTCAGTCAGAATTTGTTTCATTTGATTGAAAACACTAACGATTCGACAGTAATTCTTGTAATTCTTTTGTTGAACAAATTGATTGAATCTGACCGTAAAGTAGTTAAAGAGAGAAGTTTTCTCATTAAAATATTTGAAAATTTAAATAACTTATTGATCAGAAGTAATAGTACAAAAGTATTAAAAGAGGTTATCATTTGCATTACAACTACTATAGAAAAGCTTCCCATGAATTCCAGATTTATGTTTGAATATTGCAAACAAATTATAGTAACGATAGATTTACTTTTGAGGTCGACCGATAAGCTCATAGTTAACGCATGTTATGCAGTACAGAAAATTTTGGACAGATATTCAGCGCCTCAGTTAGAACTCTTATTACGTTCTTTCAATTTGATGGAAGCCATTAAAAAAATTCTTATCACTAATGATCAAAATTGTCAAATAATTGGTTTAGAAATATTATCTAATGTTTTCGGGATCTTTTCTAATGCATGCAATTCTTCACTCATGTCTTTAATAATAAAATTGTTTTATGAAACAGGAGTCGACCTATTATTAGATCAGCTTTCATGGCATGACAATCACAAAATTTCAAAGACTTCTGAGCTTTTTCTCAAAACATACATCGATAGCAGCCTCTATCCAAGTGAAGACAAAGCACTTTTGCCGGCTTTTAATGCGAGTCAATATTTATTTGGCATAAACTTCAGTATTTCAAACTTCACATTTTAGTTGATTTTGCAATTTTTCTGTATTAATAACTTTATTTAAATGAATATTTTTATTTGAGAAGTTTATTTTGGGAAATATATGTTTATTTCATTTGTATGTTATGTCACTTTTTCTTGACTAATCTTTTTTAACTAACTTGTAAGTATTGTTTGACCCAATTTTAAAACTTAATTTTTTGTACTTAATCGATAAAGTTTTATATTTCAATTATTATTATTTGGCTTTGTTTTGTATACCCTTTTATCGAATAATAATTGAGTGTATAGTTTATGCAATAAACACAAGCTTTTCATTGATGACTATCTAATCAATCTTAAAATAACAATTAATTAAAAATATTATTGATTTTTTGTTCGTAACCGTATGTAAACATAATTAAGGCTATAATCTGTCAAATTAGAAACCCTATACTCAGTTAAATTTAAGGAAAATCTTAAATTATATGTGTATGATAAAGATCTAATGTATATTTAATGAACACCAATTCCAAGTCTGGTGTAATAGAGAGTTGTATATTAAAGATTTGAAAGTTTGCTAATTTTGTTCCTCAATTAGTTTCCAATAATACCTGTACAGTATATATATCCTGAATATGTCGATATTACTCAAGACCTGACACTACAAAACTGATACACTTGTACAAAAAGTTAATTCAAAGTGAATTATTGTCTGATCTATAAGATTATTAAACCATAAATTTATAATATCTTTCTTAACGATTTTAATAACATTAAGTACTGTTGCACTCAAATTAAGTGTCAAATTATTGCTTAATTATTAATACTTATTAAAAAATAATACTTAAGATAAACCTTTGGTGAAAGCAAAATAAATAATTTTCTCGGATATGTGAAATATTTCAACACTACTAAACGAATATTAGGTACTTATTATTTTTAAGAATCGAAGGTTGGATTACATAATAAAAGATTATCATTCAAATTGAGAGTTAGTGCGAATTGAGATTCCATTAATCTATAAGTAACCTTATATTCAATGAAAATAGCTTTGCGCTGATTTTGCTGCGCGGATTGTTATGGAATAAATGGTATTATTTTAACTCTATTATTATCTCTATTCATATAATTCTCTTATAAATATTATTTAATTGCTTTTATTCTTAATAAATTATACAAATGTTTTATTTAATTGAATTAAAATTATGTTAACTGCTCATTAATATAAGTCTCATATTATTTTTAATTTGATATTAAATCATCTCAATAATAGATACTACTGTACAGTGTACTCAATAAGGAAAGTTTTTGATTTGATACTTACTTAAAGTATTCATAACCTGCGTATTGCATGCATGGGATTTGTTTTACTCACTAATTAAAATTTATCATATTTGTTAATTCGCTCAAATTATGCATTTGATTTACTTTTTATATACAGGTAATCATAGATTTAGATTATTAAAAAAATTCAATTAATTCAATTGAATATAAGGACAAACTGTTAGGAATGAAAATTAATAATTTTTAATTTAATGAAAATTATTGCAAAATCATTTGTGATTATTAACACCAATATTTTGGAAGCAGTTTTATTAGCAGTGTTTGACTTACGAGAAGTATAAGTTGCTTACCTTGAAGTCAATTTAAAAATTTAAACTTTTATAGCTTTAGAGTTTATAACTTTTTTTAAAAGATGTTATTTCAATATTACCTTTCATTTGTTAAATTATTAGCAAAGAGAAAATTTGATTAAAGAACACATTAATGTTGAAAAAGATGTCTGTAAATAAGGAAGTTATAGAAAACATAAGAACAAGTTTTTTAGCTGTTGTCCAAGAAAGTGCAGATCTTTATCACAAGAATGATATAGAATTGGTCCGAACAAACGATTGGTGGATCGAACGGTTCGTATTTGTGACAAAGTCAGAAGACGCGGCATTGAAAGCTTTGGTTAAAGCAATACAATGGCGAAAATCATTTGGAGTCAATGACTTTAATGACCAGTATTTTCCTGAAGAAATGTACAAAATTGGTGAATTCGCTCAATTTTGCAAAGACAAAGAGGGACGACTCGTGCTTTGGAACATTGGTAGAACTCACCACAAATGCTCAGAATTGGCACAATTGGTTCGACAGTTCACTGTCTATCAATACGAAAAACTAGACCGGCAAACATCAAATCAGGGCTGGGCTATCATTTGTGATCCCACTGGTATGGGGTTATCTAATGTGGAACTCGATTACAATAATTTTATCATTGATGTGATCCAATCCTATTATCCGCGTGGATACAAATATATGCTCGTCGTTGACTTGCCGTGGATTCTAAACGCAACTTCAAAATTGATTTTGGCGTTTATGGGCGAAGAAATGAGAAGTGCCGTCAAATTCATCAAAAAGGACGAACTCTTCAATTATTTAGATATTGATTCTATTCCTGTTCACTTTAAAGGTAATTACAATCAAGATTTAATTCAAATTCCAGAAGGGGTTAAGCCTTTAGACAAATTAACTCATACCAAGTTCACCACTGAACAAATCAAAAAGATTTATTCCACTTTTAAAACAGAGTTGAAGTAAAACTAATTTTAGATTTATTTATATGTTTATAAATTTATTTTAAACTAAGCATAATCTTACTTATTATAGTAAACTTTTTTGTATTATAACTTATAATACATTATATGTTTTTAATGTAATTTTTATCTTTATATTGATGTATAAGAAATATTTAATTGTATGAACAAAATAATAATGCGTTTAATATTTTGCTATCTTTCATTTTTTGAGATTTATGAATGCAGAGCAGTACCCAATGCATCTCTAGGTGTTTATGTGTAGGTCTGTAGCAATTTTAAAATATTGTAAAATTGTAAAATCTTGCATTTTTCCTATGTATGACCCAATTAAAAATTTCTGGGCACCGCACTGTATAAATGTAAATGTTTTTAAGTTAAAAATTATACTAAAATAATAACAATTTTCATGAATTTCTATAATTTTAATTACTTTAATATCTTATAAGACTTTCTGTTTCAATAAAATCCTTGTAATTTTGAACCAATTGTTTATATTAGTTATTTTGGAGAATAATTACGCGATTCCATAAATTGCAACATTTGCAATGGTATCGTTTCTAACAGGTGTTGTGCAAATTTTCTTTCAATTTCCTCATATTTTGATTCTTGGTTTAAATAATTTCTCAGCAAAACAAACTAAAAGTAAAATTACATGTAATTAAATGAATAATAAATAAATGCTTGATTAAGCTTAAGTATAAATTATTACAACTTAATATACCAGTAAGAAAAGAAGAATTGAACCGATTTCCATAAGAAGGGCCTATGAGTATAGCACTTTGTATATACTGATAGGCCCTTCTTATGGAAATC
>JAQGCH010003708.1:0-10126 GCA_034699485.1 Nanhermannia elegantula | reverse complement strand
ATCAAAATATTGATAGTATAAATATCAATAATCAAAATATCGATAGTCTAAATATCAATAATCGAAATATCGATAGTCTAAATATCAATAATCCAAATATCGATAGTCTAAATACAATAATCAAAATATCGATAATCTAAATATCAATAAACAATAATTATTCATTACCTTTATATATTAGTAATATTAAAATTAAGTTGAAATAATATTTTGTTTTATATTATAGATAACGATATTTTATTAATTGATATTTTGAATATTGATATTTAGACTATTAAAATAGTAATTAAAATTATTTAGGGATTTTTAAAAATTAAGTATATAAGAACATAATTGATGTTAAAATTGAAATATTGAAAAGTTCTTTTTCTATGCACTTTTCAATCTGAGGCGAAAATAGAGGCTCTGGTCATAACACTAGTGTTTTCGGGCGCTTTACAGCTACCCTTCATCAGTGGCAATGGATTATTACTAAGAGTTAGTATGAGTCCAGTTTTGCGATGAATTAGACTTTTGTTTATATGAAAAGTTGAACTGAGTGTTAATTTGATCCATATTTATGTTTATTTGTTGAATATAATGCAGACTTTTGTTGAATTTTGCTGAGAGCTGATCAACAAATTATTGGGTTTTCACTATTTCTCTATATAACGTTTAGTATATTATTATATATTTTGATGTATTTTTGACAACACAAGCGAAAACTGAATTGCTTATAAGCACAACCGGTCGTTCTGCTCTGTTCTAAATGCTTTATAGTAATACTTAATAGTTTTTATTTGCGAGAAATCAAAAAACCATAACATTTAATTAATTAAACCATAACATTGAATAAGATACAGTCAAATTTGAAATAAAATGAAAGTTATAATAATAATTAAGAGAAAAGTGCCCTTTTATCATATGGCTCATCATTTGAGTTCAAATATTATTTTTCATTTACTTATAAGCTATAAAATTGATTGAGTTGTGTTATTTATTGAACAGGTATGACAAAGAGTGTTGGTCTATATTGATTGGTGTATTTCTATGGGGACTTATATCACTTCACTTTCCAGGACCTGAATATTACGGCCCGCCCACGACAAATGGATTTAGACCTAAATACTGGCACAACGGCTTCAGATTTTATTTAATATCAATGCTTATCACAGTTCCAATTATATTAAAATTTTCTGTTCTTCATTTATATTACAAAATTCCTACGTTTGTGGGAATTCTTATAGTTTTTGGATTTTTTGTTTGTTTAGCGCTATATATCAAAGGTATCTATTATTTATTGGGATTTTATAGCTTATATTTAGTGTTCCGATTTTTAAGTCTTTTAGTCTTTAGTCCTTTAGGCTTTAGTCTAGTTCTTTATTCATATCGGAACGCGTGAACGCGATTCTGGGCATATTCCGAATACTAGAATTCAACTAATTTTAATCAGTTTAGGGATAGATTCACGTGCAATTAACCGAGTTTTAGATTTTTTTTGTTGTTATCTCAATCAAAACTTAATGGCAATGTTATAAGAAATAACGATCTAAATAAAAGTTAAAGATAAAATATTTGAAGCATTAACAATAAATTCTCTGATATAATTAAAGTGATTGGGATCAGGTTAAAATCCGGCAAACAACATCTCATGTAATCAAAATTGGTGCACTGTCTGGAGTAAGTGATTATCTCACTTTTTTTAAATTTGAGATTTTAATTGATTCAAACATATATCAGAATAAAATCTAATTATGTTAAAAAATCAATATATCTTGCAATTTCATTTTTTTGCAATCAATTTTTTAAATTTAATAATTCTGATTAACTGAACTGTAAGAGCTTTAAATATAGCTATAAATCTAGAGCACATTCTTTATATAGTTAGATATGAGATAACATTTTACTTCTACAGTGCTCCAATTATGCATCGTACAAAAATCCAGTATGGCAATCTTAACATTTTTCCTGAATTAAACGCATACAAACAACGTATATTTTACATAATTAGAGATTAATAAACAAAATTAATATCAAAACAAGTTTTTAAAATCATAAACTCTCGAAAAAACGCGAATAATGAAAAATTGATTCGGTTTATTTCTTACGTCGAAAATGCTTTCACTAGATTTACACAATAATCTCTAATCTTTAATACTTAAGTCTAACTTTAATTCATAACAATATTTTAATAAATGAAAGTACCGCTAATCCTTATACTTATTACTAGAATATATCGTTAACTAATGAATAAACCTTAATGAGTATGCAGTGATATATTTATTAAAATGACCAAATCTTTATTTAAATATTTAAAATAAACGAAACTGTATTATTAGTAAACTTTATCTCATTTGTCACTTAAGGTCTGATAAAACCAGATCGTGGTCTTTGTAATAAAACAAAAAATCCTATTTTCGACTTTTATTGGGGAATCGAATTATATCCACATTTAGGGCCATATATTAGTCTCAAAATGTTAATCATTTGTAGATTCGGTCTATTCTTGTGGCAATTGATTGTATTGCTGTCTTGGAAAGCAAATTATGAAATGAATGGTCACATATTAAACGTCGAACAATTCAATTATCCATTAACTGCTACCACTATATTACAGACCATCTATTTAGCAAAGTTTTATTACTGGGAAGACGGATACATGATGGTGAGCATACCTTACACCATATTATAAGTAGACTGAGGAATAGTATTTTACCTATTTTTTGTCTTTCATTTAATACATTTTATAGTTCAATATGAGTTCGAATAAAATCAAAATAAATCATTTGACGCATATTTATAAATACCAATAATTGACAGTCTCTGAGAATAAACTGCATATCTCATGTTCGAGTGCCAGACCTTCAGGTTTGAGCTGGACAATCGAGGAATGGCCTCCTGGTCCAAGCAGAAGTTTTGACTCAAAATTGGACTCAATAAGTCCAGGTCTAGAGAATTTTAGATTCAGTTATTAGAAGCTTAGGTTTAAAAATGCAAAAACTGAGACAAACTGTAACGAAAGCTTTACTTATTAATAAAAAGTTATCAAAAATAATGTAAATTAAAGCGATAAAAGAGATGAAATGTGATAACATTTAAAGCAATGCTTTAATACTAGACTTTTATGACAAATCAATATTTGGATTCCATTTATTTAAGAGTCATTTAATTAACATTTATTTAAAAAATAGACAGTTTTAGTTGAATCGCATCCAATTATGTTTTACCAAAGTACTATGAGAAATAAGGATTCATTTATTTCATAACAGAAAATGTCTTTGATTTAATTGATTTAATTATTATTTCGCTAATGATTCAGTCAGTTTGAAGGGGTGGTCAAAACGTACAAACTCTTATATTCCTAAATTCTTACCATTGAGTATAAGTGTGCAAATGCATACAGTGTGAGTGCAGGGTCTAAAATTTTGCAAAAATAGCATACGTACTCTGTGAACCACCACTTGTCAAGGAATGACTTGGACAAAATGTGGCACCTCAAATTCAGACCTGCCCTAAATGAGTAGTTTAATGCAGAACAACTTTGAAGCGCTGTTTTTTGATAGATTCTCTGTCTTTAAAGTTGTTCTGCATTCAACTGAATTTTGAATATTAATTAGCTTTTATTATTTTATTTTTTACTACTTTGGTATTTATTGTAATCTCACTCACTCACCCCAATTGAATTTAGCAAAGTTGTACATAATACCCATTACATTGCATATAACAGCTATTTTAGGCATTCTGTCGTAAATAAAGATTTGATTTGAAACTAGCAGTTTAAGGTTAACCTAATCCATAAGATATGCAGCTTATTCAACTGTTTAACTGACAAATACACTGTACCAGTATATTGGATTACCGTAAAAAATCAGTATTGAATGAATACAAAAATACTTGCGTGGATTCCAGAATTTTTAAAACTTATTATAGAAAACCTGAAATGAAATATTAATATTGTAGTTCTAACTGTAAATATAGAAATTTAAGTGTCGACTATTTTACTATAAAATATTTAACTATTAAATTAGAATAAAAACGATTAGTAGACGAAAGTACTTAAAATCCTAAATCAAAAGCTTCTAATTTGTAACTTTCTTTGAAATTTAGACAATTGATACAACTGTTGATCGATTCGGTTATTACGTTGCGTGGGGTTGTATTGCATTTGTTCCCGGATTTTATCCACTAACGAGTTTATATCTCGTCAAACACTCGCCAACACATCATTTCGGAATCGTTTCATTTACTTTCATACTTAGCGTTGGATTTATAGTTATTGCACTTAATTATTGGTCTGATCGGCAAAAACAAAAAGTCAGAGCTTCTAATGGAAAGTGTATGATTTGGGGTAGACCAGCAAAATTAATTCGGTATTTATGAGCTTTATTCATATTCAAAATAATTAGTGAATAAATTTTTCGGTGTATTTTAAGGAACAATTCAGGACATTATTGAGAACTGATAAACAGAGACATTTTTTTCATTTAATTGCCGTTTACATTAAAATCAGTTATTTTAATGTTTTATAATTACCGGTAACTAATTATTAGACTACATTCCTCATCAATATCTGAATTAAAATAGAAAGAATTTCTACTCTAACTTCTAAGTATGGTTTATACCGGTTTATACTAAGTTAGTATACGAGTTAAATTTGTATTTTTTGCGCAAAAAATTTGCTTTAAATATATTAGAATTGAATAAATAGTTTGAAATTATAAGCTTTGATAGTCATCCCAATTATTTATGAGACACCCCTTATATTCAATTTATATTCAGTTCTTCGATTGACATTTGAACTAGGGATCAAACTTAGTATCCAAATATCCGAACCGAACAGAACTTCGGATCGGTTCAGATATAAAAAATTTTCTAAGTTCGATCCCTAATTTGAACACAATTTTTAATGTAAAACTTGGCCAAATCCGAAAATATAATTTTTTGTAAAAAGATTCTCCTGTTTTAACAAATAAAAATTACTTTTGGGTTTTTAGGTCTACACAGAATTTTGTTTGAATGAGGCATTGTTAGGTGTATTGGGCTTCACGCCGAAAAAGTTCTTCAATGAATCTAAATCTTAATTTACAATTTAATAATATTTTTATATTAATGTTTACAGAGCGACCTATATCGATGATTTTGGCAAAAGTAAAAACAGTATTTTACTTACTTCTGGTTTTTGGGGTATAACTCGACATATGAATTATACTTTTGAACTGATAACAACATTGGTTTGGTGTTTGCCAGCATTGCTGACTAGTCCAATACCATATTTTTATTTTATATTTCTTACAATATTACTAATTCATCGAACTGTAAGAGATGATAATAAATGCTCACAAAAATATGGAATTTATTGGAATGAATACAAGAAATTAGTCAAATATCAAATGATTCCCGGAATATATTAATTAACTATAAGTACAAAATTTGTTACTCTATTAATCTTTTAAATGTTTTTATTTCATTGATTATTTGAATAAAGTTTTTTGTGATGTGTTTGATCTTCCCATCAGACAAAGTATCAATTGTTGTATATTTCGTAAAATTAAACTTAAAATCAAATTAATGAATGAGTCAAAGATATTTTGTCAGATTTGTTGTGTAATTATTATTTTCACTCTTATTTATATGATTTATATGTTATTTCTATTACATCCGTTTCCACCAATTTCTTTTCCCCCAACGCCGCTCCCAAGAAAACAGTTTCTCCGAAATTGATATGTTTCAGGTATTTCAGTATTTTTTTACTTTTGCCTTAACCTGACAGTGATCTTAATCTGAGTCTATGATATATTGAAACATTTTTTTTATTAAAATAAAATATTTACAAATATTTTAACATAACAATTGAGGTTTTGTAAAGCTTTTCCTTTAATTTAAAACAATTTTTTGATTGAAATATAAAATAACTATTTCAAAAATGTTTTTTTTGTGAATAAGAGATATGAAAGATAACTAACTACTGTTTATTTGTATTACAGTAAACCCAGTCCACTTCAATATTTGACACAGTTTGCTTTATTAACACTGATGTCGCATTATATACTTATCTATGTTATTACGCTTGTAGCGACATTAGTGTTAATAAATAGAACAGTGTCAAATTTTGAAGTGGACTGGGTTTACTATAACATTCATTTATTTCTTGCACTTTTATAAAGGGTCTTGGTCGATTGACTGACAGCCAATTGCCCGACAACAAATGCATCAAACGTTTTCATTTTTCTTGTTAAGACGGATTTGAATGAAATTATGCTCCATTTATATATAAATTAAACCGAGGATCCCGAATATGAAAGAGATTTTTGTCTAAAACAAAAACTTTTTAAAATTTTTGCAGAAATTTAAAATATTTCTATGTAAAAAATCTAAGGGAGAGACTGGCTATGGCAACGCGCTATGGCTTCGACTCCGGATCGAAGGGTCTGAGTTCGAACCCCAGGCGTGGCTGTTTTCTCTGCTATATGTTGGCAAAATATTCAGTGTTTTTTAACACCCCTATGGCCCGACTCGTTCGACAATGTTTGAAGCATTTGTTTCGGGCAAATGTGTTTCGGGCAATCGACCCTTTTATAAAGATATATACTTTACAGCATGGGTTCTCAAATGGTGGATCGCCAAAAGTGGGTCGCAAAAGGATTTTGTTTAGCATTATGTTCTATGAAATAATTGAAATTCTAGCAGTAAATCCCTTAGAGGAAGGGTTGCGACCAAAAAAAAGTCTGAGAACCGCTGCTTTACAGTAACGCTTATTATTGAGTGGACTGATAATAAAACTTTTATGTAATTTTATAATAATACTAAAATACTCTTTACGCTCTTTACAAACTCAATGAAAAATCATAAGTCTATGAAACATATGAAACATGAGTTTGAAGTTCTAATCAGAATATGAATTAAACTTTTAAATGAGATCAGAAAGAATGCATTTGTTTACTATTTCCAAGAAATAAACAAATAAGTTCTTTTATACTTCTGGCTCTCGGTCCTAATTTTTTCACTTTTTTGGCTCTTTTGCTTGAAAAGTCTAACCGAATATATATGTTAAAAGGTTAACAAATAAATGGCTTTTACAGTACAGTACAATACAGTTTATAACTAGTTATAGAGTATATGAAACAATTTGAATACTTTTGCTTCAATTTGAAGTTTTATTTGGAAATCTCTGTTGTACTTAAATTCAGATAAATTTAAAGTTCTGCAGGCATTCATTTTCTTATTTTTCAATAAAAACACTCAAAAAATATATTTATGTCATATTAACGCAAATCACTTGAATTCACTACAATTGACTTCATTCATTATTTGATGAGCACTTAGTTTGAGTGTTTTGTATTTTACATGCAATACAAATACTTGTAATAAATTGCTATAATTTATGACGTAATTTAGAATCACAGCATTTATTCTCAACTGTTAGACAAGTGACTCATTTATTATAATTGAAGGCTTTGTCAATCAAATCAATTGTAGAAAATATGATTTTTCTCAGTTATTTTAAACGTTCGGAAAATTTGAAATGAGTACTGATAGCAAAATAACAAGAAAAATGGGCTCATATTAAAGTTGCGAGAGTCACAATTTCATTAAAATTATATATACTGTAGATATTTATAAGACCAATTGTAATAAATTTAGGGTTGAACCTCAATTTTTTTAATTTAAATAAATTGTTTCATAGTTATGTTATTTTAATATTAAGTTAAAATAAAAAGAAAATAATTAAAATGTAAATAAAAATGAGTGATTGAGTCCATTTACTTTTGAGAAAATACTAATTGCAAAGGTTTAAGTTCATTCAAATATTAAATCGGAAAATCAATGTTTGACACAATCAAATCAAAAATAATTTAGAGAATAGTAGTGATGGAAAATGAGAACAGCCTCTAGTTTTCATTTAGGTGACGAACCTCTCGTTAAATTTTTAAAAATTTCAATTTGCGAATTTGATTTTAAATTTTGAATTTAATTTCAAGCTGAAAATCATACGCGACTTCTGTTTTTGTATGAACTCAAAGATCTTTCTCTAAATATTATTTTTCCTGAATTAATTCTCAAATATTATTTATTAAGTGATTTTCTGCTCTAACTTTCTAATTATATTAAAAAATAATCAAAATTTATTAATAAGACTTGAATTTCTTATTCCGAATTTCCCTACTTTTCAATATTTATTTCTAATTTTAGATTTTATCTCAATTCCCGACCGAATTTTTAAGATACTTTCTAAGAAATGTTGAGTCTTTGATTATTTTATTAGCTTATAAGTTATTATAAAGTTAGGCAATTGTTCGTCAAATATTTATACAATAACATTGTTTATTTAATTTCTTAAGAATAAAACAATCCTTTGTTTAATCTCAACTCAATGCTAACTTGTAGGACATGAGTTATTCAGCAGAAAACTTAATATAAAAAGAGGAGCCTATTCTTTCTTTGAATCTTGCAAAGGATGAACAAAAAATGAATTTATATAATTGTGTTCATGCAATGCAATGATTTAGTTTTTTATCGAAAAGTGAAAAATAAATATGATTTCTATAAAGTCTGAATTCACTGAATTCATGTCGAAAATATTGTGGTTGCCAGTAATTGGATTACTTTTGGTACATGTCGGAGCTATTTATGGATTTTACCTGTCAATCATAAGTGTAAAGTGGCAAACATTGATTATAGTATATATATTAGGTATTTTCATTGTCTTAACTTCGGTTCATTTCGGTCGTAGTAATCTTTATTACTATGTTATAACAGCGCCAAAGTTTATTTCTTTAAACTAATTAAACGGAGTAAAACACAATAAATATAAGCTGTGATCCTCAAGGCTCGTGCTATTCAGGCTGATGGTGAGCCTCAACCTCACCAAATGGTAAGAAACTGAGGCTCTCACGTGAGCTGAGCCTGAGCCTGACCTTGTATTGAAGTTATTCAAATCATAAAATTTTAAAGTTTAAAATTGAAATATAAATGAATGAATTATAAAATATCTGAGCGTAGATTCAGAACACATTAAAACTTAAATAGATATCTATTACTTTTTATATTTATTATTATATTTTTTAAAAATTTAAACTGAAAATACTTGAAAGCTTTCCCACATATGATTTGAGGCCCTATGGGTTCAGTCTGTGTGAGCCTCACCTAAAACATGGGTCTCACTCAAAACACTGAGCCTTCAGCCGAACCTCGAGCTGAGCCAAGACTGAGGAACACAGAATATAAATAATAAAGGATTTCTTTAAACGAGTGAACGAAATAAAAACATATCACAAAACATTTTACAAGCGTTTTCATTAGTTTTTATTATTTTTCTTTAATTAAATGATTTACACCTAAAAAATGCCCAAAAAAGTAATTGAGTGATGAATGGACTCAATTATCTCCTCATTTGTTTTATGAAATGAAAAGATAATCAAAGATTATGACCAGTGATCTATTGAAGAAGTATTGTATGCAATACTGCTATTCAGGATGTGGTATAAGTACACTTATTCTTAAAAGTAAGTCACACTTTTAACATATATACTCCAGTGCATAACACCATTTTACTAAAGATAATAAAAATATATTCAAACTGTAATAATTACTAATATATGACAAGTGAATGTCATAAGTGATGGAGAAGATAAATAAACTTTACTATTAATGTTCATCAAAAAAATGTACAATTTTTCGGTCAATTTTATTTAATATTTCTTTATGAATAATAAAAAATAGAATTTTTTAATTAGTTTTACAAAATGAATGTTTAGTCAAATTTGGTTTATCTCTATTTTTGCCCTTTCACTACACTTTGCAGCTATATTTAGAAATTTTACATTAATTTTAATTTTCTAAGATTTAATATAATTTACCGAAAATAATAAATAAATGCTTTCTTATCTAATTTAACAATTTAAACTTTGTTGAGTTCATTTATACTTTGTTTCATATTTTTGTTCATTCAATTTGTAAAAAATTAGAACTTTTTATATTATGTGAAATGAAACAAAAGTTTTATTACTGTCCGTTAAAAAACAGGTTTTACAGCTGTGTATATATCTTTATAAAAGTGTACTTACTTTTAAGAATAAGTGTAAGTATTAATTACTATTCAGTATCCAATTATATGGAGATTTAAAACAATTTGATGTAATATTAATAA
>JAQGCH010003707.1:0-10127 GCA_034699485.1 Nanhermannia elegantula | reverse complement strand
GTTGTTAAATTGTGTTCATAATTTATATTGGTTTAAATCAAAATTAGATCCAATTATTGCTGTGCATTATATGTAACAAACATGGGTGCCTCTCTTCTGAGCGACTCTTACTCTGGATACTCCTAAAAAACTAAACCGAACAATTCCATTATACATTCCGATCAATGATGACCAAGTGATCTATAATGACGGGTTTTTCTAAAATTTTGACCCAAAAAAAGCTAGAGGGGGGGGGGGGGGTATAAGTGGGGTATTTTTCAAACACGTTTTAAACCTTTTTTATCATAATCTGGAGCTAAATATTTTATCTGAAACAATTCATTTCGATTTAAGACTATTTTGGATTTTTTTCTATAAAGCTGCAGAATAAAGGGGTCCATACAATTTTTTTGCTTTCTGTTGGCTCGGGGTCGATATTTTGTCAATAGACAGCAGGAATATCCTCAAACAAAAAGTCAGGGGGTGTAGTACCCTATACATCCCCATTGGCTATCACTGACTCAGATGAAACCTTTAATTACTTTTTCAAATGTAAAGGAATTTTTGCAGATCGTGACAAACTATTGTTTGGAGATTGACTTATAATTAATATTAAGTATATTCATATGAAGACTACATAATTCAGTTTTTTCATCAAAATTAATACTCCTATTCAGGTATAGCTCCAGTATTGAATAACTTATAAGAGAAAAGTCAATCATTTTTTATATTTATTTTGGTATAATAATAGTCAAAGTTTAAATTTACATTTCACGAAAAGTTGCAATTCAAGCATTTTTTAGAATATTATACAAGTCATTATAATCTATGTATTCATCAAATATTCAAATTAATGTTTTTCATGAGACTCACAATAAATAGAGAAAAGTTTGCTATAAGGGTATTAAAACAGGGGATTTAAGTCTGGGATTAGACATCGGTGGTTTGAAAAGCAACCTATATATGTATAGTAACTTTTATTTTTTAATATTATTTGAGAAGAATAACTGAAAGAATATGGTTTAGAGCAACGTCTTTCAAAATGCGAGTCAGTGATCCCCTTGGGGGCCACCCAATGAAAAAAAATAAACGTTAGTTCCTATGGAAAGGGGTCCCCGATTATTTAATTTTACATTGAAATTTGTCTAAGGGGCCACTCAACAAAAAGTTTGAAACTCCATGGTTTAGAATATTCTTGTAAATGTCGTTCTATATCGTTGCTTACAATTAGAACTATAATCTTAACAGAATCTGAAGCTTATACATAGAAATACTCATGACTCTTAACAATAGTTATTGTTCCCCAACCCGTGTTCTATAAGATTACTCTTTTGGAGTAAGCAAAGCCTTACTGTACTGTATGTTATGCATTATTGAAAGCTATGTTTCACAAATTAAATCCAATGCTTTCCGTTTCTTTTGATAATGTGTTACACAATTTGACTTCAGAATAGAAAGAGTTATAATTTTTGTTTTATACGCATCATTCGTAAACTTTATATTTAGATTAATTTTATTATTTCAAATCTGTTGCATTTAATTTGATTAATGTTATTTATAAATAATTACTAAATAGTAATTACTAACCCATAGTTTTATTTAACCTTAGTTCTTCACAGTTTACTTTAGTTTAAATTATCGATAAAACCAAATAAAACTAAATATCCAATCAAACTGTAACTGTTTTTATGCATTTTCTTATCCATTAAATCAAAAATTCATAATCTGAGACATAATAATACTTAACTTTATATTCGGTATTATTATTATTATCTACAGTTCTGCAAATGTGAATGTTAACGAAGGGTCGACATTAAGATTAGAGTGCGCTCTAATATTAGATTCAGGAGATGATTCTCAGCCAGTGTCGATTCACTGGTATTGGCAAAACATTCCAATTTCTAACAATTCTAAAGGTTGTGGAGAAGACTGTCTTATTCAAAATGAAAACACACAATATTTTTTGATTACTGAACGCATTCAACCCAATAAGAAATATCCACAAAACGTAAGCAATAAATCGATAATTAAAAAGACGATTAAATGTTATTTGTTTGTATTATTTTAGCTAAAAATATCGCGACTCGAACTCTCTTCCGTCCTATCGTTTAATTCTGGTTCTTATATGTGTTCGTCACAAAACGGGGCCGGAAGTGCTCAAAAGAGTTTTTCTGTAACAGTAGCGGCACAACATCATAAAGGAAAGGTGACCGCAGCCGCTGCCTCTTCCGAATCTCATTATGTTAATGACAGCGAAGACACTAAATTACAAGGTATCTAATTATTGCCTAATGTTTTTTCCTATTCTATTATTATTAATGATTATTATTCTTCTATAAGAGGGCGGAACTGACAAAGTAGTTGTGGGTTTGGTTCTCGGGATACTTTTCGGCATTTTCTTAGTATTAGTTTTGTTTGGAATCTCTGTTATCCTATTGTGTCGTCGCCGTCAACATAAACAAAGGGATATCAATGAAACTGATATTGCAGATGACACAGAACTCGAAAAATTAACTACAAATTCAATCGCTTCAACAGTAGTTAATCCCATTCAAAAGCCGCCCCGTTTAGCACTAGAAAAACATAATTCAGGTCTTATTTTCTAACTATTTAAATAATATATTGATTAAAACTATTGTTTTCTTAATTTGTAGACTATTCAACACCACAGGTATGGCTTATCAAACGTAATGGCAATAGTAATATATCGCACAATGAAGGGGACGGTTGTACTGAATTATTGGTTAACGATAACTATGACGGACAAACTTTATCGACTATTACTGACGTTATGATCGGTACTGTCTTTTAATTCATTAATAATTTTATCTTTAGTTTAATTGAACGCATTATTTCCAACAAACAGAACCTGATGTAATACATCCATCGGCTTATTTTCGAGATAGACTCCAAATAACAGATTTGGATCGACTCAGTGTTCATTCAGATGGGACTGAAGTTTAGTAATATTCAAGTTTTTAAGAATCTATTGTGACATCGACTTTAAATATGATTTCAATGCAAAAAAAGCAATTCTGAGCATTAGTTTACTTAAAGCTAATTCAGAATCAAATAATTCTACTTTAAACTACTTCTACCTCTTATTTTAAACACGTGTCAAAAAGTTATAATCAAATAATTGTTTCTGTTGGTAAAGTTAGAAGAATACTGTTTTGTACTTTTACTGATAATTTAATGAAAACTTTATTTTATGAATTTTAACAAAAACAAAAGTAAGATTTCATTCCATATAAATGTAACCACACTTTAAGTTCAAAAAACATAATGATTAGAATATTGATAGAAATAATTTAATCAAAATGAAGTCCACTTTACATTCAAAGTAATATATTAAACGATTGTGTGCTACAGTTAAAGTACTGCCACTTTGAGCATAGAATTAGAATTTTTACATAAAAGTGAAATTTACTATATTGTAGACGAATGTGTTTTTGTATATTAGCTGAATATCAAAAAGATGTTTAACTGTTATTTATGGGCTCTTTTGTCTATGAGATTGATTTTCTAGAATATATAGTTATTCTCAATATTGTTTGTTAACGTCAATATATTTGTATAGCATTGTATTCAATATTGATTGGATTGTTTGTATTAATTGAATATCAATTAAAAATATTTGTTCAATAAATGCATTTTAGAGTTATGGGAGTTATGCAGTTAAACATTAAGTTCTTCTACTGGTATAACCTTGTGTTCAATCATAACAAACACTCACCAGTACTAACACTAACCAAACTTATATTAGTATTCATTTTCTCAATTGAGTAATTCAAAAAAACTTGTCGGACGGGTTTTAATAAGACATTTGAGTTATTATTACCTGAAGCTGACTATTGTATATTCCAGTTTGTGTATTAAGACCGAAACCAACCGAAAGTATTTCTATCGATAAATCTCGTTCTTATTTTTTCATATTTATTATGGAATCAATTATTTAAGTATAGACTCTATTTTATAACATTCCGGTGGTTAAAACAGAGAGTTATTTTCTCCCAATTATAAATTGAATCTAAGAATAGGTGTAACATATTATACGTCAGATAACCTCAATTTGGCCATGAATTAGGAACGCGATCGACTCTATGTGGTAAGTATACATCCAATTATGGAATGTTATGTAGGAGTTAGGGCTTAGAGATGCTTAATTGAGAAACAGTGAGTCTCTTTTGGATTATTCTTTACCAATAAGTGACGCACATTTAGCCAATGTTTTGATGCCAAATGTTTTGTGCACTTCAAAAGTTCTAATTCAAACTAATTTCTATTTTTAATTAAACTCTATTTAATGTGATTTTTATTTTATTCTGTTTCTCATCCGTTATTGACGACAATTAAAGTTATAATTAAACAAATGGCCAAAAAGTTGAAAAAGTTTTTAATTTTGTTGGACGACGAAACTCTTCTTTACTTTCCCGGAGCTTTTCTCTCGGGAAAAGTGCTGCTTGAACTAGAAGAGGACACACCTGCTACAGGTCTGCATCATTTGTAACTTTCTATCAAAATAAGTTTCAATTCTTTTATATTAATCATAATTCTCAGGTCTATTCTTTCATATCATTGGAGAGGGTGTCGTTCGTCTCACCAATAAAGGAAGGATCACCTCAACCGATAAAGAAAACTATATTGACTTTCGAATGAGATTATTAGGTGATAGTTCAGCAAAAAGTGGTCAGTATTTTAGATTATTTATAATATTAAATAAATAAATGGTTAGAAAATATTATGGAGTATATCAAAAATAAAATGAAGTTTAATTTTGGAAAAACAAAAATTCGATTATTATCACTATTTGTTAGTGTTATTGAAAATTTAATTTGACACGAGTTAAGTAGGCGTTAAAGAAGCGTTTTTATGGTTTAATTATTTATATGGAAAAAGTTATAGATTCCAAAGATAATTATACATTACATGCCTTACAATTGTAAAGAGATTTGATAATTAAATTATAGAGACGGGAAGCGCTATAAATGGTTCGACTGTAAATAGTGGCAGAATTTTAATATTATCCGCAGGTGTGCATACCTTCCCATTTAAATTGGGTTTGCCATTAGGTCTTCCGTCAACATTTCTTGGCAAACACGGGTGGGTTCAGTATTTCTGCAAATCAGAACTTCGAGAGCCCAACGGATTAGTTCATAAGAACCAACAAGTCTTCATAATCATGAACCCAATAGATCTCAATTTAGAGCCTTTGCTTTTGACTGTAAGTGTTTCTGCTTTTATAAAACTATGAATAATTAAATCTATTAATGCTATTAATTATTAGCAACCGTTTCACTGCGAGCTCGAAGAAAAGGTAGGCATGTCTTGTATGGCTTCTGGTAAAGTGATGTGTAGGGTTAGACTCGATCGAGGAGGTTATGTTCCGGGAGAAAGTATTTGTCTGAACGCTGCCATTGAAAACGATAGCAATACTGTAATTAAGAAAACTAGAGCTGTATTAACTGAAGTGAGTATTTGTTGAGGAAAATATTTATTTTCGCTTTAATTATCATTCAACAAATTCATTAATAGACAGTTCAATACACCGCTAAAAATAGAGTCGTTCAGAGTGAGACCCGTGAGTTGGCGTCTTTGGAAAAGGGAAAGATTGCTGCCAATTGTGCTGAGCAGTGGCGCAATGAGCTTCTCTACATACCGCCCATACCTCCCACTAATTTGAGGTAAATATACCATTAAAATAAACATAAACTTCAATCAATATTTACCAAATGCTTTAATTAAAACTTTTGCACGATAGGGGATGTCATCTAATAAGAATCCAATATGATATTTATGTGAGTTTATAATTAAAAGTTTTGTTTCATTTAATTCAAGGCTTTAACAAATTGTTATTTAATTATAATTTTACTATTTTATAGTTCATAATCACACCAAAAGGAGCTCATAAGAGAATTAAACTTCAACTGCCGATAATGATAGCCACATATCCAGTTCGCAATAGTGACGGAACTTTACAGCGACGTAAAAAATTTTAGTCTATTTTAAATTAAGATTTGATTAAATTTTGTTTGTCTTATATTAGGCAAAGGGACTTACTATCCGTCGACATTACCTGTGTTCCGTCCATGGCTTGACAGTGGCTCTGATGCAAAACTTAAATAAAATAAATATGTTTTTCTTGTATATTACTTGTCATTAATATTTAGTTTTATTATATATTTTGTTATTAAGTTCTTAATAGACACGAAAAGTATATTAGTTTTAAAATTAAGATAACATTTAATGTGAACCTAACTCTATGAAAATGAAACTCATATGCAAATACTTTAATAAACAATGAATAAGAAAAGTTTTATCTCATTTATATTCATTATTTTTATTAATTCTTTACCAAAAGTGATTTTTAAATGAAAGTTACGTTGAGCACAACTAAGTGACAGCTTTGTTGTGAATAACCTTATATTGAATTTTAAAATTGTTGAAATAATTAAATAATTGAGATAAAGTTGAATCACTCAACGAAACTCTTCTTAAATGAGTGTCTGTTTTATGTTTGACAGCTATGTTTGGATTCTCTGATGATTTTGTACTAATTTATTCATTTGTCAATTATAATGCACAACTCAAGAGATGCACAGCACTTATGTATTCTGAGCATAGTTGGGGTTGAGATGAGATATTGACTTTACAGAAATCGACTATCAATTAGTTGGTTTCAAACTATAGAAAATGCTAAATCTCTATATGAATTTCAAATGAATGCAATAATTATTTGATTTATTGAATAAAAGAGTCATTTTATAATAGAAACAAATTATATTATTTTATACAAAACATAATATAGTCTAGACTTTAAAGAGAACATGACATTAGATTTATTTGATTAGCAATTAATTCATCTCATGCAAGACCTCATAAATAATGATGAGCATAGGCTCGAAAACCCCGAGCTTGAGCCTGGGCTCAAAACATTAAAATAAGAGCCTGAATATAATTTACTCATAAATATAGTCCTCTTGCGAACAATTTGTTTGACAAAAACATTATTAGAAAGAAGTATTAAAATATTTGAATTCAATGATAACTAGTATCCAAATTTAATCCACAGATAAATTACATGCAAAAAACAATTGGCTTTATATAAAAAGATATAAAATAACTTTATTGTGTTTGTTATTACATTTGTTATTATATTTATTTGAATTAAGACTTAAGACAGTGTTTGGCAATCACTTCATTAAAGATGACATGTTCACTTTGAAACTTTGAATAAGACCAATTATTGACTCATCTGTCTCTTCTGTCTCTTCGACTAAATTATAAGATTAGAGTCTGTGTTTGAGCTGAAAAAACGCGTAATCCATATATAACTCAATAAAAGCCGAACAAATATCTTTTGGTATGTTTTGTGGCTAATTATGTGATTATGCGTCACGTGTGAGACACTAGAAAAACCAGTTTTAAACTAATAATTGCCTGATTTTGTTTTCTCAGCCATATTGTAGAGCTTCCGCATTATATACACTTTTTTGGTTTAATCGGAATTATTAAAACATTTCTTAAAATAGATCGAAATCGATCTTATGTTTCAAACGTGTGCTGAGTTATGAAGTTTTGTAAACTTTAGATTTGAATCGCATTAACGCTTAAAAAGCGAAAAGCGTTTACTTTATTAATCAAAATAATTAAGCACTCAATTAATGATTTGCTTTTATGTTTAGTAAATGTCAAAAAGGCTTTATTTCTATTAAAGGTAAATATTGATTAATAAACAGATAAATCGACTTTTTATTAAACTAATAAACTTTATTTTCAGATTAAATACGAGATAAAAATGTATTAAAATATTGTTAAGTACTGTATGTTATGTAAAAGTGAATGGATTTATAGTTATATATTTTGAAGACTAATTGGATTGAATATAATGAGTACATCCACGATATCATTGGATTACAATCTCAACAAAAATAATAAACAAAATCCAGAAATTGGCGAAAACTCTTCATTGCACGGAAATAATGAAGAAAATAAACAAATTACTGATAATAAGAGCATAACTGAAGAAACGTTGAAATCAAACTTTTTGAGACGATCTAACTTTTGGAAAATAAGGTAAAATACGACTAAAAATTATAAAAATATTGTATTATATGTTAAATTAGAAATTATTTGTTCAAAAGTTAATCAATTTATAAAAATGTTTATAACTATAAGTTTGTGTTATATTTCCTTTGGAAATAACTTTTTAATAATTAGTATTGAATTATATATTACTTCATGAACTAAATTATAGCCTTATATAAAATGAGTGGGAATTAAATTGAAGTAGATTTTGAAGAGTTTCAACAAATTTTCATCTCTATTATTATTGTTTATTTAATAATCAGTAAGTTTTCAACATTTTCTTATAACTGCTACAAGTGATGAAATGATGTATTATTTGTCGACAATCTTTCCCAAAGGCAATGCATTGATTCGGAGCTATATTTTATTTATTTATTCAGAAAGTATTTATATTGATATTCAATTTGTATAAAGTTAAATATTGATACAAACCGCTCCTTTGCAACTTTCTTGCACTCTACGAGCTCTATAAGTAATGAATAGGATGGCAAGTTCTGGACTTTTCCTATTTTTTATCTTGCATTTAATTGAGCTCTGAGTTGAATATGAGCCCGAATCACATCAAAATAAGACATTTGAGACGTATTTATAAATGCCTATAATTGCCTTTTGTCATGGTTAGGTACTATTTTATGCGCCTAAAACTATATTATTAGGTCCACAACTTCCCAATCCTAGTAATGAATAACTTATTGAACGTGACTTCCTGTAAAACTATTAACAAACGGTTAAATTGTAAAATATAACTTATTATGATTGAGCTCATGTAACACTAATGTGAAACCGCTATTATAGTTTCAATTGATTTCATTTATATGATGTTATCTATTGTTAGCTTATAATCAAAACAGCAAAATATTCTATTCTAATAAAAGGCTTTCTTTGAATGAATTATGAATTGAAGCCAAGCTTTTATTAAATGACAAGTGGTATAATTTATCCTCTGCTCATATATTCAAAAATGATTCTTTGAACATAAAAGCATTTTTCTATTGGATCTCTGACTAAATTATACGGATTAATACAAAAGCAGCACAATTAGAGGTACATTATATACAGTATTGGTAGAGCTCACGTAAAATAAATCAATAGCTTTTATAATACTTGTCTTTAGTCTTGTCTTAAGTTTTAAACTAATAATATATCTAATTTTGTTCATGCATTCAGACATTTAATAAGAAAACTTACGAAATATCAATAGAAACCAATGGAAGAAGTTTTCAATAGCTTAAGCATTAAAATTCCTTTAATACATGAGAGCTGCATAATTCAATTTAATTGTATTCAAGACTATAATCATAGCAAATATGTTGCAGCTGTAAAATTGCGAATTAAACCATTTTCATGTTCCAATCTATTAAAAAGAAGGTTAACGCAATTAATTCGATTCATGAAATTTATCTTTTAAATGCTTAAATCAGGAAAATCACGTAATCCTCACTGTGTTTGACCTGAACATAGCTCTAAAATTACATGTAAATTCATAGGAAAATGGTTGTTTAGTTAAATTTTTAAAAAAAGGACTAATTATCTCAAATAGTTTTATCTGACTTTAAATTAAAGGTTTTCAACAAAATACATAATGACTGATAAATGTACTTTATTTGATCGCACTTTTAAGATACTATATTACAAGATGATAATCAAGTTATATCGTCTATATTTATGTATTTAATTATCTATAAATTTTAAACTTTTTGCTCTTTCTTAAAAGTAAAATGAAATCATTAGCCTTAAAAAGCTATAATTTAATTTTTGTTTTGATTTTAAATTTATTGAAAATGAATATTAAAAAAATTAATTTCATATAAGATCAAAAAAAAGTTCAAAATGAGCTCTAATTTTTGAGAATATTGTTGAAATTTGGAGAAATTGAAGTCAATGTCATTCATTTGTTGTCTTATACCATATAAAGGTATTCCTTACATTATTTATACTATTAAACTAAAAAAATGAGCCCTTTAGTAAAGAATAGGTTCTCAAAAGTGGCTTCAGGCCTTCTCTGCTTCATATATTTTCTTAGAAAATAATGACTTCTTTGAATTACAATAAGTATAGCA
>JAQGCH010003706.1:0-10128 GCA_034699485.1 Nanhermannia elegantula | reverse complement strand
GTGTTGCCATCTTTTAGTATGAGATAAGACAACAATTTTTAAAGTGATGTTTAATAATAAAAATAGTGAGAGAAATGCCATTAAATGCCAACAATGTCTTCATGTCATTAATGCCACGTTGGAGTCAGTCTTCACTTTCATTAGTATTTCATTTGATTTTATGATCACTTCTTATATTTAATGCAATTTTCAAACAACAAATTAAGCATTAATTTGAGTTAAATCTCAAGTTTAATCAGTTTATCACTTAATTGATTGAAAACTAAACAAAATATAAAAAATAATGAGTCTATTAATTAACAAAAACGACAACATTTATAAGTTAGAGTTTTTATTATTGTGTTTAAGTGTTTGGTTAGTGTTTGTGTTTGGCGTTGAGCTCACCTTTGAATTGCCCGACAATGCGAAGCAGTGTTTCCACGAAGACGTCAGACAAGGCATTAAGTCTACGGTCGAGTTCCAGGTATTTCACCATTAATTATCTCTTTCATATCATATATGAAATGTGTTATCTCTCTACAGGTCGTCACCGGTGGTCACTATGACGTAGACATGACTCTTCAGGGCCCCAGAGGTGAAGTCCTATATCAGGGCATAAAGAAACAGTTCGACACCTTTTCGTGGACACCCACAAATACGGGCACTTATACTGTTTGCTTCAGTAATGAGTTCTCCACATTCAGTCATAAATTGGTTTATTTTGATTTTCAAGTCGGGGAAGAGCCGGCTCTGCCCGGAACTCAAGAACATCTCACCGCTATGACTAAGGTATCACTTGTTATGCACTGTTGTAATACTTAACTTAAATCTGATGTCTTACAGATGGAACAGTCGTCAGTCAATATACACGAAAGTCTCAACACTATGATTGACGCTCAGACTCACTATCGCTTAAATGAATCTAAAGGTCGCAAAAGAGGCGAAGATCTAAACAGTCGTGTGTTGTGGTGGTCTGTCATAGAGACGTGTGTTGTGTTAGTAATAGGTGTCGGACAAGTCATGGTTTTAAAGAACTTTTTCACTGATAAGAAAATATCAGTCACTTCAACATAGTTTTATTCAAATTAGTTTTAATTAATTAAAAACAATTTAATTGCAATATTAGACTACAGCATATCTGGCAGTAAAACGTTTGTACTGTAGACCACTTGAATACCAACTTAAGACCGTTTTTTATCAAATAAAATAAATGACTGCCTTTTTTAAACACTTGTCCATCAAAATCTATATCAAACTGATCTGAGTTTGTTGTTTATTAAAAATAACTTTAAATTTTATTGTATTTTCTAATTTATAAAGTTTTAAGTATTATTATAAGTTAGTATACCTATAGATTAGATTAATATTAACTCAAATTTATTTGTTTTAATACGAGTCAACAGAACCGCTTTATTTACTTTACTTTTGAAATCAAAACTTATATAACTTACAAATGCCATAAACTATTAATTTCTATTGACGTACATTAAATTCCTTTACATATGAGTTCAACCAAACTCTGACTTATCTTTTCAAATGAACAAAACCACTAAACAAATAAAGAATTGTCGTTTAGACAAATATTTGTCATTCATTTAATTGTATTTAAAATTTACATAACATGAAAAAATATACTCAATGTATAAAAATTAAAAATCATTAATTTTCGTCGTTTTTATTGATATTAGAGTTGAGTTTTATTGTATGCAAAGGAGATGTGAGAGTAATGGCTTCGTCACTATTTTCTTGTAATTCATCGCTCTATTAAACAGAAATAAATCATTAATTATCTGACGAATTGATATATTTTGTGATAAAGTAATACTTTATTAGAATTGAGAAGAGATCTCAGCGAAAGTGTTTGTTCCAAATCTCTGGCATCTGATGGAGTGTTAACTGAAATATGTGGCGATATATCAGTGTTTTCGATGACTGACAGTTCTGATGAACAAGTCTTTGGCTGACTATTGATAGACTGATTGGAACCCATTTTTCTGAGAATGTCTTTCATTAGGTTGTGATTATAGAGACGTATATCAGAGTCGTATTGACGTAAAGACTCAAAGTCAGGCACATTCATGTCGTGAAAGACGCGATCGATTACATCAACGAAATCGTTAGAAGACCGCAATTCTATCGAATCAGTCGCAGATCGTATTGATTGACACATTCGTGACAAATATTCACACGTGATGTCCACTAATAAGTCGAGTATAGATTCGGTGGTATTTTCATAGCCATAAAACACTGTAATAAGAATCAGAGATCTTCTCACCAACTGTTTGACAGCTTTTTGGTTAAGACTTTTGTTATTAATTTTTGTGGAAATATATTTATTAAAGAGTTTGTGATCGGTTTGAACCAATTCTGGTAACGATTGAGCACTAATGGAGTCTCTATTGGTATTCAATTGTCTCATGAATTGCAATAATTTGATTGTGTGTAACATAAATGGGTTACCGATCGGAACATCACTCACACAACTATTCATATAATTGTCTTCATTATCTTCATTACCATTGCTTTCATTGTAATCAAAGTCCATTTTGATCGACTCTTCTTTTAAAGGTCTGATTCTTGTGATCTGTGCCCTCTCGACGGCTATTATTCCAGAGTCTGTCTCAAGAATTGACGGCAATTCACCCCAATATTCATTCATTTTCGATGTTATTCTTATTACTGTATTATATTATTTAATATTTTTGGTCTTATTTTCAAATAAATGAAAGTTAAATATGGACTTGAATTGTGTTAATTGAAAAATATTCAAATTGTGAAACATTAATAACGAGTATATTGTAATCAAATGTATTAATATTTGACTCAATTATTAACACATAATATATGTTCACAAATAATATTTATTTTGATTTTCATTTATCGACAAATATGTATCAAAATTAAATGTCATTTAATATCAATTAAATCCAAATCTGCTTTTTTGTAATTCACATAAGAAATCAACAAATAATTTAAATTAATTTAATTGTGAAATAATTATGAGTTTTGACTCAAAACTTAAATGAATTTTGATTTGATTAATAAGTAATACACAGTTAATAAACGCAATAATAATAAAAACAGTAAAATAAGTGAATATTTAAAGTTTGGTATAATTTAAAGAATAAACAAAACACATAAACATATAAAACGTAAACTATTTATAATACGCTGTAATAGACGTGTAAGCAATGGTTTGACTGCATCTCTACTTATACTGTAAGACACGTCGACATTGAGTTTAAGATACAATTTGTTCAAAACAAGTGAACACCAATTAATTTATTGATCTGAAAATTATTGTTTGGTTTTATTGTTATAATTAATAGTAAAGAACAATAAAGAATAGCCAGAAATGGAGCACCAGTTGTATTACCAACAGAGCAGTCACAACAGTGTCAGTCATACCAATCATTTGCCTTCAGAGCCATCACAACAACAGTTCTATCAAATGAATGGAACTGTTTCTCAACACTCTTTGCCATCAAATCAAATGCCGAATCAGTCACACTTTGGACAACAGTCCGGTGTCGGACCAGTTCCTCAACAACAACAATATGGACAACAATTTGCATCTGAGACAAGACCACTGCAGAAGAGTTATCCCCAAATGTCATCAACTGTTCCGTCACTACAATCATCTCAAATACAACGAACGCCACAACATTTGGGACCCACTTCTGGATCACAACAACCAGTTTCTCAACAGATGAACGCTCTGTCAGAACAAATGAGTGCCGTTTCGTTTAGTGGTTCACAAACGCAATCCAATGGACCACAAACGCAACCAACAGTACATTCAGCCAACGCTTTCGGATCACTTCCGCCTTACTCTTCAGTGCAATCACAAGTGAGACCACCAGTGGTTCGTCCGCCTCAAGCGCTGGCTTCTCAAAGTGGTCCACAAACACTACAACCAACTCAACCATCCGTAGACTCTGGTGGTCAACAAAATTGGTTGAACTCATCTGTGCCGCAAACAACTGGAGGACAATCACTCGCGACTCCGATTCCTAATAATTGGAATTCAGGTTCAGTTCAACAAAATCTACCGAACAATCCGTCAGTTATGCCTCCAATGAATCAACCGTTTCCTCCAACACAACAACAACCACAACCACAACCACAACAACCAAATAGCTATATGCCATCATATCAACAGCAAAGACCATTACAAGCAACACAACAAATGCCGCCCCAAATGACTGGTCAAATGGCACATCAGAGGCCACCTATGCCTGGCCAAATGCCACCTCAGAGGCCGCCGATGTCTGGCCAAATGTCACCACAGGGGCCACCAATGTCTGGCCAAATGCCACCACAGGGGCCGCCTATGTCTGGCCAAATGCCATCACAGGGGCCACCGATGTCTGGTCAAATGCCACCACAGGGGCCGCCGATGTCTGGCCAAATGCCACCTCAGGGGCCGCCTATGTCTGGCCAAATGCCACCACAGGGGCCGCCAATGTCTGGCCAAATGCCACCTCAGGGGCCGCCTATGTCTGGCCAAATGCCACCACAGGGGCCGCCGATGTCTGGCCAAATGCCACCTCAGGGGCCGCCTATGTCGAGATATGGACCGCAAACAGCGCCCAATCAATTATCTCAACCTAATTATGGATTAAGCAATAATCAGCTCAATTCACAGCAAAGTCAACAACGACTAGACCCGGAAGCGATGCCAAGTGTTGTGCAAGTGATAGAAGAAGATAAACTCAAGTATGACAATAATGATAGTGTACTCTTCACCACATCAATACCTGCTTCTGTGCCACCTTTGGTCACCACAATTGCCCAAAACGAATACAGTGTTACTAATGATGGTGGATGTGCGCGACCTAATCATCTTCGGTCCACTTTATATCAGGTGCCTCTCAGTGAAGATACTTTAAAAATTACTAATATTCCACTTGGAATTATTGTTCAACCGTTCGATGACTCGGAAGTTGAAGGAAAAATAGTATGTGTTTACTGTTTAGGCCAATCATTAATTATCTGTTGAATATAGTAATTGAGAAAAAAATTCTCAAAATTGATTTGATTTTTTCCTTTTTTTATTAAAATTTTTGAATACTTGTTGATCAGGTGGTGCCCGTGTCTAACAGTGAAATTCTTCGCTGTAATCGTTGTAAAGCATATATGAATCCTTACATGCGATTTATTGACGGCGGACGAAGGTTTCAATGTTCGCTCTGTCATCATGTGAGTGAAGTGACGCCTTCTTATTTCGCTAATTTAGATCACACAGGTTTGACACGTTTCACACTTTATATTTACATTCATTATATTAAGTATTTTCACTTCAATCATAAATCATTTCTTTCTCTCTCATTCAGGACAAAGATTAGACAAATTTAATCGACCGGAACTATATTTAGGAAGTTATGAATTCCGTGCAACCGATGAATACTGTAGAAATGGCAAGTGATAAGTGATTGCATATTAATCAATAATTTTGATCAATAAATTTAAATATTTCTTTAATTACAAACATTAGGAGTTCTCAATGCTCGCAGACCTCACATAATATTTGCGTGTGAATTGACTGCAACATCCAAACCTATTTTACATCATTTATCAACACAATTATCTGATATAATTAAAAACCTTCTCCCCCGGTATTTACTTTTTCTATTTTTAAATAATTAAAAATCTTTTAAAAAATTAAATCCTTTTTTAGAGACCCTCTAAATCCTGGTTCTCCTCCACCTTTAATAGGATTTTTGACATATAACTCAAAAATCCAAATCTACGACATAGTAAACAACGGACATTCACATATAATATGTGACATCGCGTCCACTTTTCCACCATTGACTACATTTTTAGTTGATCCGTTAGTACACATGGATCTGATTGAAAGGTATTTCCGAAACACCTCTTAGTTCATGGGTTCTCACATCTGTGTCATTGATATAATATCTAGTAATTGAAAAATATTAATTTTATCATTTATTTCAGTTTTCTTCAAACTCTGCCCTCTCTATACTTTAATGAAGAACTTGAGACACAAACTGTTTTGGGACCTGTTATTGAAGCAGCTCTTCTCACATCACAAGTGGATACCAGCAATTGGATACCTGGCCTTTCAAATGCAGACCATCATAATACACAACAGCCATCTATTCCCGTGGGAAAGGTCTATATGTTCCACTGCACTCTTCCAAACTTTGGCACAGACGCCGACACTCCCGGAAGATTAAAACCTCGATGGACTACATCTCCAGGTTTTTATTTTTTCATTTTATGATTGAATTTATAATTGAATATAAATATTATTCTCAGACGAAATTCGAAAGCTTTTGGGAACTGAAAAGGAGAAAACAATTTTGGCACCCGATACTAATAAATATTACGTTAGTTTAGGCCAACGGTGTGTCACCGAATTTGGCAGTGGAGTCGAATTGTTTTTGTTTCCACCCATTAATGGTAGAAAATAGTTATCAAGTCCATAAGTTTTGCTTTTCTATTAATGTCTTAATTTGAACCACTTTTAGGCTCCTATTTAGACGTCGCGACATTGGGTGAATTGGTTCGGTTGACCGGAACAGGGACTATATATAAATATTTTAATGATTTTTCTGACCGTTTTCTCACTGATTTAAAATATTCATTGCGATCAAGTTTTGCGTTCGACGCCATAATGAAAGGTAACATTTGATTAGTTATTTGTCAAATATTATGATTAAAAATAAAATGTCCAACAGTTCGAACTTCAACCGGTATTCGTCCGCATGACTATATCGGCAACTTTTATTCGAGGACTACAAGCGATATCGAATGCGCGACAATAAATACTGGTTCTAATATTGCCATAGAATTGAAATATGACGATAAGTTGCCTGAAGACGAATTCGTTGTTATTCAAGTAAATTATAGAATATTTGTTATCAATGTTATAAAACATACTAAAAGAATCGCATTTGAATATTGGTTTTGTCTAATAAATAGGTGGCTGTACTCTATACTTCTCTTTGTGGTGAGCGTAGAGTTCGTATTCATAATTTAGCTCTTTCTACGTGTCAACAAGTGGCTGATATATACAGGAATGCCTGTTGTGATACGTCTATCAACGTCTTAGTCAGACAGGGTTTGCATATATTTTAAGATCTTATTTAATGTTTACTAAAATATACTTTAATTTATAGGTGTTTCAGCTCTGAGATTGGGAGAAAAAACAGTCCAACAATCAAAGGAAGCACTGATAACTCGATCAATCAATATACTTACCGCATACCGACGCCATTGTGCTCAACCGGGCTCTTCATTCGGTTGCTATATTTGATATTTTGAATAAATAGAATTTTTATAATTGTAAAATACTTTTAAATGTAGGACAACTTATTCTGCCCGAAGCCTTAAAGCTTCTCCCGATGTATCTCTGTGGCTTTCTTAAGTGCGATGCAGTCGATGGCGGACCAGAGATGACTCCTGACGACAAAGCATACGCTCAAATCAAATTAATAGGTATTCCTTTCATATACTCATATAAGTGACTCCATTAACATAATATTTGTTAAATCAGGATCTTCTATATCATTATCTCAAGTTATTTTATATCCGCGATTATTGAAGTTTGAGGTAATTTATTAAAAAATATTTTGAAATTTTTAGTAATTTTTGTTAATTGTTTAGTATGAAGATCAAACCGGTCAAACCAGTTCATTAAAATCAACACAAATTCGTTGTTCGACCCATAAATTGATGGCTTCTTCAGCATTGGCTTATTTGCTTGAAAATGGATTTTACATTTTGTTTTATATTCCCAACAGTATAATTCCAGCTCACACCCAATTCTTTAACTCTGTTTTTGGTCCTCATGTAGATTCTGTTTCTAAAGTACAGCCCGAATTAGTAAGTTTTAGTTTATACCCGTTTTATTATTTTATTATTAAATATTAAGTCTTAAAATAATTATTACAAATGTCGAGTTTATTCAAATTTGGATTTATTTTTTCAGGGATTGCCCAAACTTTTGAGCAATGAATCACAATATTTACATCGAATCATTGAAAGTATAGAAAAAGATAGAAAGAAAGCAATGCGAGTAAGTATAATAATGACATTAAAGTCCTGTAATAGTGATAATACTCTTAATTTAAAAATTAATTTCTTGTTTTCTTTAGGTATATATTATAAGGCAAGGTATCGATAAATTAGAATCAATATTTCGGGGCTTTCTTTATGAAGATAAAAAGACTGTAAATAACGCTGTCGGAGGTGACAGGTTTGTACATTTTCTCTAATTTATATTTTTCACAAAAAATAGTTTATTTGTAACAATAATAAATTTTTAAATTAAATTCATTTCAGCACTAAGTTGGAGGGTCCGAGTTATGTGGATTTGTTGGTTCATTTGCATAAAGAAATACGTTTACAACTAAACTAAATTATTTTTAAAATAAGTATTTTAGGGTTAAATCTCTTTAAAGTTGGTATTGTATTGAACTTTTTTATTATTTGTTAACATTTTAATCGATAGTAAAGCATTTTATAAAATGAATTGAAATGAATTAACTTGAAATTAATTTTAATTTTATTAATTTTTCAAATGATTTTTCCAAATTACGTATGAGTTAATTGTTATCAAAGCTTAATTAACAGCTTAATTGTTAATATCCTTTATTACTATTGCTTATTAAATAGATTAATATTTAAATTATTATTCAGTAACTAATTGAGTGCTTATTATAATTCCAGTTTTAAAAATGTTAACATTTATTAATTTGAAACTAATATTTGAAATTAATATTTAAAACTTTGGAATCTTAAAAATTACTTCGATTTTATCAGCAATAAATAGATATAAAAGTTGAGACTAATACTGAAATCGGTTAATAAATAGGTTCAATATTGGAATACTACGAGAGATATAGCTTTAAATCTCATTTTAACAATAATAGTGTTCGTTTGTAGCAATTGTTTATAATCTTAGTTAAAATAATTATTATTTGTATTTTTGATGATTAAAATCTGTATAATTATAACATTTTGATGAGCAATAATAGTTATCATGATTTAAATTTTGCAATTTTTGCTTTTATTAAAATTGTTTTATATTAATGTTAAATTGTTTCTTATAGACCAATGGTCTCAATTATCAATGCATTTCATTGGGAAGGGTTTCGTGATTTAGGACTTGTTTCGTGATTTTAGGACTCGTTTCGTGATTTTAGGACTCATTTATAGATTCGATAGTATTTCCTGTCGTAAACATTATTGTCTATTGACTCAAGTTTTAGCATAAAATCTCTTAGAAGTTTAGTTTTGACCAAAAAAGTATGACAACCGGTGCTCTAATATCTATTAAACTTGTATTCATTGCTCAATTTCTTTTAGTTTTATAGCTTTAGATTCAAATTCAAATAAGTTTTTAGTACTTTTTGTTTATTTTCAACTCAAAGGTTATCATTGAGTTAGTTATTGAGGAAATAATTTATATAAGTTTTGATTAAAAGCTAAGTTTGATTTAATGCAGAACTCATTTTATTATTAAATACGATAAAAGTTTTTTGTCTTCTTGAACAGACCTTAAGTGCCTTAAAAAGTGACTTTAGGTTTAGGACTGTTTCAGGATATCTACTCATACATAAGTATAAGTTCCGGTCTTTAACAGCTCATTAATTATAAATTTTGATAATCTTAATAAAATTTTATAACTCTAATAACTAGAGACGAGATTTTCGGGAACAAGTTTATCAATTTTGAGGAAACCCCTGAAAGCTGCAGTTTTTTCAACCGTATCAACATTGGTATCCAACTACAGCTTTCAGGGGTTTTCTCAAAATTGACAAACTTGTTCCCGAAAACCCTCTCTCTATTAATAACACATAATTATTGTTTTGTTCAACATTAAGCAGAGTTTACAAATTCGGGATTAAAAAGTTGTCAAATCGGACAAAATTGATATAATTTGGGTAAAAATTCTTCAAATCATGTTTTCCGAAAAGCTATTGATTTTCTCAAACGATTTTTCACTGAATTATTTTTCAACATTTAAAAAATTTAAATTTATATCTGAAAATTGAATTCATTTACTATGAACTTTATATGCAATTCTCGATTATTAAGTTTAATAAATCCGGAAAATCCCGAATTTGCTCATCACTGCTATAAGTTATAGAGTCTGACTCTTCTGAGCACATAAAC
>JAQGCH010003705.1:0-10129 GCA_034699485.1 Nanhermannia elegantula | reverse complement strand
GTGAAGGCTTGGCTTAAACACGGCTGAAACAGGTCTTATACACTGCTTCATAGGTCTTATACACTGCTTAAAGTGTGAAATCAATGCTCACTATAACAGATCCTTACGCTTGACTTACACTTAGTTTAACTGATTTGCTGATGGGTTATGTCTTCAAATTATAGCAGACTTTAAGATAAAGTTAATTATATTTTTTCATGAATACCCGTTTTTAGTATTATATATCGTATCGATTTTTCTTTTCTTCTTTTACTAAAATAACTTAGAATTTACTTTTTTGTTGTTGAGAATAATTAGTTCATCTTATCTAAACTTGAATTTGAACCGATTGTTGCCTAAGATTAGAAGTAATAAAAACAAGTCTTCAAAACATCTAAAAGTGTTTCATTAGAGTACTTCAGTTTGATTGAAGTTAAGGATATTTTTTTAACTTTTCAATACACAGGAAGCATAACATTGAGGATAACATTTATACTGATAATCATTATGAATCAGTGAAATATGTTGTTAATTACTGCTTAACACTTAATATTGAATATAAAATTCTAAGAAACCATTATTATATTGTGTAAAAAAGTGTGAGATCCAGTATTTTTTTATGAAATAACAAATTGATAACTACTGAAGTGTAAATTATTCCAAGGATTTTATAGTTAGCCCAATAGAGCTTAATATCTGTCTCATTTAAAAAGGCTTTTATATTAATAGATTAGGTTTTATCAAAATCTGTTCAAACACTTTCTCAAAGCAAATCCTTCTCAAAGTTGCCTTAACTTCAATACTATAAGCGTTGTATAGCTTTAAAGTCTAATATAATTGTTTATATCAAATAAGCTTTACATTAACTAAAATTATGCCACTTTTGCAATTTTACACAACATTACCGGCAAATAAAGTTCCGGAAAATTTTCAATCCAAAACTGCAGAAATACTAAGTCAAGTTTTAACGAATAAACCCATTGAAAGAATTGTTGTTCACCTTTTGACTGATCAAAAAATATTTACAGGTAATGGTTTGCATCACATCTCTTATTAATTGTTTTAAAATATATCTCTAGGAAGTGATCCGGAGGGTAATCAACAGAACGCCTATTGTGTCCTTCGCACTATTGGTAGTGTCAGTGCTAATGAAAATAGAAATACTGTTGAAGTTCTCTCTCGATATGTCCACAAAGAATTGGGTATAAAGTCAGATCAGTTTCGCTTATTCTTTATTGATTTGGATCCAAATTTAGTTGGAACCAAGAGTAAAATATGCACTGATTTAGGGCTTTAAATAAATTTAATAATTTACTTGATTTTCAATCTTATGTCACTATTTTTGGGGTTATTATAACTAAAAGAGTCAACTAATTATTCTTTACTTTTATTATATTAATGTAAAAACATTACTACAAAGTTCTATGTATTAAAAGTACAAAAGCGCTAATATTTTAAGCTCAATAAATATTATTTTAAACCTTAAATAATCTCCAGTTGATCTTTGACAACATCTCCAAACTAAACAAATAAATAAAAATTACTTAAATTAAGCTTTATTTCTATGGGAAAAACTTATCAAATATTTATTTAATGATTTATTTTAATTGATAATCTGTGTTTCCCATAAGGTTGGTTTAATGACAGGTATATTTCTCAACATTTTTGCATTACATTACAAAATAAACAAAATTACAAATTAATTAATTTAACAATTTTAACACATTTTAATTACTTTTTCAATAAAAATAAGTTAATTTAATAACAATTTAACACTAATTTTTAAAAAATAATAATAAGTTTGGCTTAAGTTGACTTCAACGACAATGTCCCGATTTTGATGAAACTCAGTATTTACATGTATACCGAATATTAAAGAATTTTTTTGTCGGAAAGAAAGTTTTCCAGATATTCGACTTTAAATATCGAAATTTTCCATAGACTTGGTTCTTAATAAATATTGCAATATTTTAAGAAATATACCTGTCATTAAACCAACCTTATGGGAAACACTGTTCATAATTGAACTAAACTTTTAGATTTCGGCTTCGGATAAATTATTTGGAACTCAAAGAAGGGTTAAATCAATCTTTTTAAAGATTAAAAGTAAAATATTTGAATTATTTATGAAAAAGAACTGAATCAACATTTTATTATAAAATAACAGCAAAATAATAGGTAATAGCAGTCAATCGATTTTGCAGAATATTCTAGTTGTCAATGGAAAAAATCTTTTCGAGCCTTTCATAAAAAGAGTCAAACTTTATTGGAAATCTATGTGACTCAAAACGTTCGTTATTAAAGATATGAGTTATATTCAGACATTAAATTAGAAGAAAAATGATTCCAATTAAATATTATATACTCATAAAAGCTAAAAATATAGTTTAGTACTTTAGAAATTTTTTATTTTTAAGTTTTATCAGAGTTTCTATGTCTTTGGTCCGAAAAAGTCGTGCTCAGAAAAATATTGTTTTAGTAATATTGTTGACTACTTTGAATTGATTGCACACATCTGTCAAGTTATGTAAAGTAAAAATAATAATTTATGAATAAGAATTGCATTTTTTTGAAAAGTTGATAAAAATTAAGTTAAAGTTAAATCTAAAAAACTTTTAACTATATACAAAAAATGAAGACTAAAATTTTGATTCTATTGTTCACATCATTATATTCTGTGGCTAATGAGAAAAGTGCATCACTTATATTAAAAAGTAAGTAATATATATCTTGCCCTCATCGCTCTCCCTCTACTTAGAAAAATTTTTAGTACCCACAACCCTTTAGTCAACTCTGGCAGAGTGGGACTGTAGGGAAGGCCCTATTATTAGAGCTTAAATTATTCTTATATTTCTTTCCGTTGGCTGAAACACTTAATTGCAATGTGAGCTCATACTAATGTTCATTTTTATTATACCTCTATTAATAATTTAGATATATTTTTGGACCATTTCTAACATATTTAATTGGGTTTTATTTAATTCCATTATAGAAATAATGTCCTTTCCATTCAATTAAAGATAAATATCCATAGATTATAAACAGTTTACTTTTAACAGTAATTTTTAGTTCCAATTTCTATTTCAGTTTCATTTTTGAAAAATTTTAGTTTTACTTCTCGAACAAAGCGACAGAAATTTGCTTCTATTCCGTTCCCATATATTTTGTTTCATTCCCATTCGCAATATTGGAAAACTTGTCTATAGTATGACTTTTGATGGGGTAAAGTTCGCTTTTCTGTATAGCAGATGTGTTTTGCACTAATACCTAACCCTACATAAAGTTAAGTTTAAGTTAGGTTTTTAGTGCGATACATATCTTCTTTAAAGGAAAGCGAACTTTACTCCATCAAAAGTCATACCCAATGTGAAGTTCCCCAATGACAAACTTTTTATTTGTTTAGAAAGCATTAAATTACATTAATTCTATCTGTGACTCACTCATTGCTTATAAGATATTATTTGTTTTAAACTAATTTGTATTTTCTAATATTTCAATATATAGATAGTTTTAATAATTTTATTCAATTACCCTAAATCTTCACAGATAAGTCGCAGGTAATTAAGCCCTTTACCCATAGTAATCCTATGGAAAAAGGGCTTAATTACCTGCGACTTATCTGTAAAGATTTAGGGTAATTATTTCATAAATTGAATAAAATAATTGATTTTTTATTCTAAAACCTACGATCGCAACCCTAATACTTGCAATTCCCGTATGAATTACTTTAGAACTGTTTGCATTCGCACTAATTTGATCTCTTAATGGTTTAAGATCTTAATGTTTGCCGTTTGTTGTGTTTCACTTTTAATTCTATTTATTATAAAATAACCAACAATTTTGTAAATACAACCAATTATTTAATTTAGTTATTTTATGCACTCTTTTGAGATTATATTCTTTTTCAATTTCGATTGACTTTTTGAATCAAGTTATAAATCAAACAACTCTTGTTAGCACTAAACGCGTCTGACTGTCGCCTCCTTTCACTACCAATTTTGTGCAACACTTCCAGAATGTTAATCTATAGACACGCTTACAAATCAATAAATTAAGAGTCACTACAATTCAATTGATGTGTAGGTTAAGGAAGACTGGAAATACGTGGCAATGGTTTTGGATCGTCTTTTCTTATGGATATTCACAACCGCTGTCTTGGTTGGCACGTGTGGTATCATTTTACACGCTCCCACTTTATATGATAACAGACAGCCTATTGATGTCAGAATATCGGAAGTAGCGTTTGCTGTTCTCTCTCAGAGAAATAAAGGCTGATTTGATTAGCGCTTTAATAATAGTGTGATTTCAACAAAACTTCTTATCAATCAATTTATAGCCAGTCGTAGCCAGTCGTATGGCTAAGGGGGCTATAGTCCCCCTCAAAGGATTATTTAAATTTAGATAATTTTGTTAATTAAATTGCTATTGTTATTGAAAAACTCAAATCTTTTAATTAATTGGAAATATTTTCAATTTTGATTCAATACTAAAGTTTTATTGTTTAATAACAACACTTCCTTCGGGTTCTTTATGTAATGCTTTTCAATACTTTTGAAATAAAGATTTATTTATTAAAACTAAAAATAATTTATTAATTTGTTGAAATTTCTATGGCATTCAGTCAATCAGTGTATACAATATTTCAATTATTTCCAAAACAGTTTATTTACTTAATGTTTAATAATAAGAACCATTTCGTGTACTTTCTCATTACTAATGTTAAACTTCGATTCAGCATTTGAGTAAAATTTTTACAGACTTCGCGTCTCACTTACGCCCTTATAAGAAGATTTTATATTCAGAAATCTCGGTCTAATTTACATATAAATAAAGTCTATTTCACTCAAATCTTACTTAAAATTGGGAAAAATGAAAAGGTTTGCCTCATTTATTGTCAATGAGATGAACAACACCCGTATTATTCTGGCTCTAATTGAGTAAAAGTGTGGTATTGAACGTTGAGTTTATTAGAGTGAAAACTCAACTTTACGTCAATTGATTCCACAACCAATCCATTTCATGTTAAGCTAAATTTTGATTCTCTACTTGAAGTATAGAATCGACTTAAACCCACTTATTTAATATCAGGAAACACACAATAATTTTATCAGTAAATTATTTTACTATACTGTAAGCTTCAATGAACAAAACTTTTTGCCAAAAGGCAGCTTTCAGGGGAAAAATATAGTCATAAAAAAAGTCTTGACATCACAATAGCTATGATGTCAGTTAATAAAATAAAAATTTATAACTGTAGTAGTACTGCAAAATTGATGACATTTGGTTTCGATAAAATTTTTTATATCAATAAATTACAAACATGTAATCAATTTCACTTAATTCCTGCTTCAATTTGAGTAAAATATAACTATTTGGAGAAAGATTTGCATTTTCTAATAGCCATTTAGATCTATAAATCACTTAATATTTCTTTCCTTAACTATAGATATAAATTATATCATATAGTAATACATTTTCGAGAATTGAATAAACTTAAAGCCACGCGAAATACAAAACTTATCAAAACCAGCCGTCAACTTGTGCACTGTAAGCACTGATTGACTCTCACTACACACTAGGTCTCGAGCTTCAATCACTAATCATCACACCTTTACTCTCTACATCTCTCCCTTATATATAGAATCGCTTCAGCGCTTTCGTAACCTTTATGAATAGGAACTTAAAAAATGAAAGGATATATAGGAATCTTCGTCACAGAAAATAAGATTCATTAAGAGATCCATAAAAATAAAGCGCCATTAAAATGTTTAAAAGGAAATAATAAATAAATATCTATTTTTTGTTTTTAAAAGCATCGCATCACAAAGCTCTTCATAACTACGGTACTTGTAAGTACTCATACTTTCTAACTTGTACAGTAAGTACTCTAATAATAACTTTAATCAGTAAATATTGTATAACAAGAGAGTCTTTTCCTTAAGTTAAATCTTATGGAGTTTGATATTAGATCTTCAGTTAACATATTGAATAACTAAATGTGAAACTCAAGCTTTCAATGAATTTGACTGTTTCAGTCACAATTTAACACAATTTAGGGATTTATGAGGTTTTTTGTTGAAATTTAAAGAATTTTCAAACAGCAAATCGAGAGTATAAAAATCTTTTAATTTTATAACTTTTTATATCACAATATTGATTGATATACACTAAATCATTTTTCAAAAAACCGGTAATTGTAATGAATTAATGACAAAAAAAAATAAATAAAAATTAAAACATAAAATGATTGTCATTTCCAACAAACAACAATTGCCGGATGTTTTTCGACTCTTTCTTCCAGATCCTGATAGCTTTTTAGTGCTTTACAACTGATTTCATCATAACTATGATTGCCATCAAAGAAGCGATAAAGTCCTCTTTGATTTTCAACTGAATGGGGTTTTGGAGCTAAAAAAATGGGAAATTTTTGAAATCTTCTGATGAATCCTTTCATTAACCCGAATCTTATAAGCTTTCTCTCATCGATTCCGAGAAAACTGGGACTAAACTTCATACAGAGGTCTTTGACTGTCATTCCGGGACACATATGGCAGTAAAGTTGAAAAATAGAACGAAAAGTCGGTAATTGTTGACTCTCGTGTTTGGCAACAAACCTATAATACAATAAACAATTTAAAAATATTTAATATTAAGATTGAGAAACGTGTAAACCTTATGCACTCGTCTTGAAGCGAAACATTTTCCGCTAAATTAACCAAAAAAGGCGTCGTTAAGTATACATTTGAATATTGAAATATTGGAATCAATGAAATAACGCCATAATATATCATATTCTGCACACAAGCCTTCACTAAACTGACTTCAACATCAGCTTCTATTGCAATCTTTGATATATGACGATAACCATCAATATAAGGCAATATCTATTACATAATTATGTTAAATAAAAGCAAAATTAGAATTATATGTAGAATAAAGCATAACATAACTTTATGTTATAAGCAGAGACTGAACATTGTTGGAAATCAAACAATTTCTGTGTTTCTCTAAACCAACGAAAAATACTGAAAAGAAATGAGTGCAGAACACAAAATGAGCTCATATTGAGTTTCAAAAAGTCCCAATTTTGACGCTTTAAACTAATTATCTGAAAAATTTTAATTTAATTAAATATATTTATAACAAAATAATCAATAAAATTAGTGATGAGCCTCACTTTTTAGTTTAAGATAATTTTTATGCATAAGAAAAAGCAAATTCATTTCAGACATATTTTAATTTTAAGTGAAAATTAAACTAATATTTAAAATATTCAAGACTACGATTATTTTAATGTTTATTTTAATATAATTTAATATTGAAATTAGGGTTCACCGCATTTTTATCAATTTTCAAAGAATTCAATATTCAATTCTTAAATATTATCTGTTTAGTGTATTTCTACCCAAGCCTTCAATATATAAAATAATCGAATTTTTATAACTAAAATAAATTTTTTAACCGAAATTCACTTCGAATTTTAAGCATTCTTTATCCAAATTTCTCCTCAAATGTTCAGTCTCTGGTTATAAGATATATGATTAAGAATGCAGTGCTTTGTAATAATTGATGACAAGTAATATTCAACAGAACTATGAGATGAATGTTTTGTGAAATGAGTCAAATAAAATAAATGAAGCCAACAGATAAGCAGTGCATTAATGATAGTCACCTTTGACCTAAGCCTAATACCTATACCTTGGCACTTATATAGTCCCACTGAAAGGCAAGAAAGTAGAGACAGAACACAGTGATTAGTAATTAGAAAATAGAGCACATTATAGTCAAGAGAAACAATGAAAACAATATTTCGTAAACTCTGGAATAAATATTTTTAGAAATATTTTTCACTATAAGTTATACTGTACTGTTAGGTCTCGATTTTATTCGCACCGATTTTATCAAATTTTCAATCTTATGAACAAGTATTTCAAGTACTTGTAATACATTCTTTACTTCAATTTAATTCACTAACTTTTCAATTAAAAAGAAATGGATTAACATAACCGCTCAAAAATGTTTTAAAACTTGTTTAGTTCAGTATTTTACTCAAATATTTAATTGATAATCAATTAGAGATGTAAAACAATCTAAAATTACTCATTTTTTTGTTAAAAATAATTGAAAAATAAATATTTTCGATTTTATGAACAAATTTCTCTGTTCCCTTCGAGTTCATAAAATCGAGACCTAACAGTACCACATTTACATATTAGTTGAGATATAATACCTGTTGAGTTGTGAGATCCCATTGACTCGGAATTATTGAGACTTCATTAGCAGCAAATACAGGCACGTGATAGTCTTGCACTTGTTGGGGGTCAGGCTGTACCGGTGCTACTTTCAAATGTATTGTTGTCGAGGGAGCTGTTAATAGAATTTAAGGCTATGTTAACATTGCATACAAAACCAAATTGAAGGACGGGATTCAGTTCTGGACATAACTGTTTTTAATTAATGCCTCTGAAGCAGAGTTTGACGAAGAGAGGGTCACTTCAATTATATTGTTGTTATTTATATGATTTCTATGAGTATCACAGCTATAACTTACACAATGTATACAATGTTTAAAATCCTGCTCTTCATAAAGATAACACTTTTAGCAAAGTATGCGCTTAAGTGTAAAGTTTACTCAGAAATGAGTGGTTATGAAAGTGAATTCAGTCTAATGTCTACTGATTAAAGTCGTACTCATAGCGACATTCATCGCATCGCAATGGGAAAGAAAATTTTGAGACACATATAATGTATATTAATACTTGTGGGTGAGAGTATGCAAACTTACTGCTTGAGCATTCATTTGTGGCTATTGTTGTCGTTTTGCAATACTTTGTTTAATATACGATAGTACTAAATGCTTTTGACTGTAAGTTTAGTAAAGCTTAGGATTCAATAACAGACTAAATATGCAAACAATCTTTGATTTTAGTAATGGAATGACTTTAGTATTTCATACTTAAAGTCTATTTTTGGTTCTCAGACTAATTTATGTCTTCTATTTGGCTCTCATGAGCAAAAAGGTTGCGTAGGACTGACCTCTACTACACTTTTGACTGATTCATGTCTGTTAAGAATCTATTTAATAATTCATTTCGATTTGTGATTAATAGAGTTCCTAAAGAAATAAAATATATTTAGTGAACAATTAACGCGTGAATCACTTTATTGCTTATACTCTCAAAGGTTTTAATTTATAAAAAAGTTAATAAAAAACAGTTTGTCATTAGACTAAAGATTGAAAGAATGAAAGGATTGCTTACAGATAACAATATTACAAACTCTGTTAGAGTTGAGCTCATCTTTGATTTGAGTCAAAAACATGGGAAGTTTTGCTTTCTGTTGTTCGTCTGATAGAAAGCCGAACTCCAGTTCCAAATGAATCAAATAATTGGCTAACTTTCGGACGATTGGTTCGTATTGTGTTGTTCTCAGAGAAGCCGAACAAACAAAACATAAATTAAAAATAAGTCGATTTCGAGGATATTTGGGATCATTTATTCCGATCGGAAATCCTATTATTTTGAGTCCCAAAGCATTTCTATTTGCAAACAATAAACACAACATTAGGAACAAGTTTTACAAGTTTTAAAAGATTTAAAAGTTTTATAAGTTTTAAACATTAGTCAAAAGTTTGCAATACTTTCTCTCAATTAAATTCATACAAAGTTTTGATTTTTATATTTCGTAAATATTTAGCATTTATTTTCTAATATTTAATATAAACTAAAAAATAAAATAAAATCGATATTAGAATAAGAGTTAATTAATAAATATATTACACAGTAATGAGTTTTCCCTGTAATTCAGTTTTAGGAATCAAATACACGTTAAGGGAGTCGAAGTTCTCTTTGGAGACATAGTCTTCAGGATTCTATTCATATAATAAATAAATATTAATTACAAATAATTACAAATCAAATAATCACCTGATATATGATCTTTGGTCCGGCCGTCGGATGAAATTCACAGAAAAAAATTGCTTTAATCAGACTTTCTCTCTGATTAACTCTTATAGTGTTCACAAAATTAGTTGAATTAATCATTTTCTGTGTTTACTTATCTATAATTGATTCGAAAGGATTTCTATTAATATAATATTGAAATCACATAACAATTATTGTTTGTTTGTTTATGTTTAATGTGTTTAATA